>PQWD01002368.1:31572-60297 GCA_019425675.1 Leucinodes orbonalis
CTTATTAATGACAAATATGTTATCTCTGCAGCACATTGTATTAAAGGGTAAGTTAAAATAAAGAATCCTACTGCAATAAATACGTCTGTACGAGCGTTTTTATAACTTATCGACGAAAAAAGCTGTTGAAATTTTTTAAACAAGATGGATTTTTTCAGTTTTGTTCATATATTAGAGCACTTATGGAATCAAATATTCAACATAACAATCAACCAGCCTAAATACTTCTTTCCACATTAAATAGAGTTACGGGTATTACGGCAAACCCAATACGTAGGATTGATGCAGATTGGTAGGTGTGAAGAATTTCTTACGTAAATAATACCAAGTCCCTAGTAGCCATTTACTGAACGAAGGGCTTCTGTAATGATTTCCACACGGATCCATTGCAGTTGACATCTGCTGCCCGTCATCTTCACCAGGTCATAAGTCAAATACAAATTCAAAATATCTTTATTCAATAATTTTTTTACAGATACTTTTGAATCGTCAGTTGTTATTATTCAGATTTTGTTGTTGTTATTATTCAGAAGACTCTACCACACCGGTTCGGAATAAGTAGGATCTTCGAAAAGAGAAGAAACTCGATAGTCAACTTTTTAAACTTATTGGTTACTGAGTTAAAAATAATTGATTACAAATATTTTGTAACTGGAACACTATGTGCAAGACCACACATCTTTATCCGATAAATATTCGTCTATTGTATAGTCTTTCTTCATGAGGATTTCACAAATCTTCATGAAGAAAGTTGAGGAGGCCTTCATTCAGTCAGCTTACCTTCCCATTACGTATACCACTCCTTCCAGTCAGCTTGTTCTTTCAGCACGCGATCTTTGACATGCATTTTTAAATAATCACGATAAATAAATAATAATAAATGAATAAATATCCACTGACATTCAGTAGCCAACGTCTCGACCATTACACCAAATGATGATAGTTTCCTCCGTCTTTTGCCCACACAGTTTCATGTGGTTCATGTTCCGGGTGACCTTTGGCGAGCATGACCGCTGCGACCTCAGCCAGAGGCCGGAGACGCGGTACTTGGTGACAGTATACGCTCACAACTTCACACTGTCAGACCTGAGCAACGATATCGCGTTGCTAAAGCTGAACAAGCCGGTCGGCTACTCGCATGCGGTGAGACCTGTGTGCCTACCTAATAGTGATGGTAAGTATTTATTATTATCTTTTTTATGTAACGAAGTGAACAGGACGGCCAGGACGTTTACGTGATGGTAAGTGATACGCCTGACCATGACAGAGCGGCACTGGAGACCAACAACTGATAGACAGTCATTATTCTACATGAATGCCGGACTGCGCCGTTCGAAGAAAAAAATCCCTTCCAAATCTGTCCAACCATATCAGAGAGTACCCGGAACAAACAGACAGACAGACTAAAATTTACAAAATTAATATTTTTGCGTATGAGCCATATACATGAAGAAAAAAAAATGGTTATTTCAATATACTCCAACTTTATTTATAAATAAATGTCCCCTGACATTCACACTCCGCCATCTAAGGCGTCCCATATTAGGCGACGATCTTGTAGTTAGGGCACCAAACAACTGTCTACAACAACTGCTATGGTTAAAATCAATAGTATTATTAAATTTTGACACATTTTTTGAAAAGAGTAACTACACGAGTTACTTGCCGGTATCTCCACGATAGATAACAACCTCCTAAACCGGTGATACTTTCATTAAAAATAACTTCTTGACGATTCAAAAGTGTCATGTAATGATTTATTTGAATAAAATATTATTGAGTTTTTTTTACTGATACAAATTATATTTTTAAAATAAATACATACATAAAACACCCGACCTTTACAAATAGACATGTTCAATGTTAATGCATATGAATATTTGTATGCCCGGGATCGAACTCGGAACCTTGGTGTAGTACCCAACGTCTCAACCATTCAACACTGGGTCAATGAGGTTTACTAGAGCTGTTGAGCCTGTCTGTTGTATGTACTACTATTTAAGTCCCAGATGAATGAGTACCTACTATTGTTTTGGGTAACAAAAGAAATATTAGTACTGTCACCGTACCGTTAGTTTCTTGTTATCTAAAATCTGGCTCATTACATAGAAACAAAGATTTTTGTTTACACCTTTTCCTTAACAAAATGACGGATCCATTGAAAGTGCTTTCTTATCTATTAAAATATAATAATAAATCTTTATTTGATAATATTTTACATTGTACAACAATAAATAATGAAATCTCTGAACCTGTGTAGTTTACCTGTGCTACAGGCCTCATATGAAATGTGTTTTTTTAATATAGAATGGTTAAGCTGTAAGCTTCATCTTTGGGGCTAATAACGCTAGATAGGAATTCCGAGGTTTACTCATATGATCAAAATTAATTACAAATTGTCTTCTTATTCGGTCTGAATTTAAGATCTCCATTCTATGTGTTAACTCTGTTTCATTTAGATACCATAAACATTTTAAATACATTTAAAATGGAAATGTAGACGTTAATGAATTCAAACAAAAGTCTTTGTATTCTAGTATGATGTTAGTATGGATACCCAAAAATACCTTTGCCATTAAAATTAAGAAAGCTAATGTGTGAGTCGCTTAACTAATGTTCGGTCCTTGAGTTCATCGTGTTATTCTATATAAAAACTGATAATGTATCTAGGGTAATATTGTACAAGTTATTTCGACATTAGTTCCTTATAACCAATTCAAGCGATGATTACTTTGCCAACGTATTATACTCGTACATAAGCTTTTTAACAGTAAACATTNAAGAAAGTTTTAGTAGTGTAAAAGTCAAGCATAATCTACTCAAGTCATGGACAATACGACTGACGCAGTCGTAAACCGTTTCGTTGTTGTTTCAATTTTATTTATGGTATTTTTTCTTCCTTTTTTCGAATGGACTTTTCGTCGCTGGCCTTCAAAACTTCAACGAGCAGTGTTGGCTCTTAGCTTATAAAAGTTTATGCAACTAGCCTAAGGGCGTCCCAGGTTGTAACTAAGTCCTGGGCTTAGGGCGTTGCAAGGGGGGTAGGTTATCAAGTATATGTTTGGCGGAAAAGCGACGTATGTGTCCGTAATGCGAATAAGAACTGGTCGAACCTACAAGGATTCGCGACAAAAAACCACGTCGGCGCGGGCGGAATCTCGATCTTATAATGTTGCGTGTGTTGTTTAATTTGGATTTTTTGGTGATGGCAATGGGGATTGCATTATCTGGGTCGTCGAGTACGTCCCAGGGACGTTTTCGTTTCCAGGAGCAAGGTAAGGTGCGGCTGTCGTTATTGCTGTAATAGCATATTGAGCGATTGGGGATTAGAATGTGCTGTTGCAGAGTTGAAGAAGTGTTTGGTTGGTTATTTACGCTGGGATATAGACACTAATCATCATCAGCTCATCATACGTTTCCACCGAAGGGCAAAAGCCTACGCGTATAGGGTGAATAGGCCTTTGTCGACCACGCGGGACCACGGAGGGAAATTCGAAAACACATTGGTACGTGGTGGGAATTGTACTTGCACCCTCCAGATCGGAAGGCAACAGTCCACGCCAATGAGCCATCGACGCTCTGCTAGATACTATTACTTTAAGTCAAATACCAATTATCATAGGTAAATGTAATCGATCGGAAACTTTACTTGTACAGTAGCAGTTAGCTAGCAGACTGTGGTAACTATTTGAGTATTCCATTCAAGTTAAGGCGTGTAATTTAATGTTGCTTAATTCTGCATAAACTTTCACCTAACGTAAGGGTTTCCAAGTATTCGTAAACATTTTTCCTTAAACGTGTTACTGCTAAACCACAGTAACGATGAATGTTATATGCAAGTCATGATAAGAGTACGAAAGTTATCCATTTCAAATCGTTTTATTTTGTTTTAATTTGATGAGGGTTTTACGGTTCAGAATAAAATTTTGAAGGTAAAAGATCCCATAAATTACTTACAGTCGTTTAAAAAACAAAACGGTTTTTACGAACTTAGGTCAATTATTTGTAGCTTTTATTTGAAAATAAAAGATTTTATTTGAATATGAAGAGCGTCGGTGGCTCAATGGTGTGGACTGTTGCCTTCCGATCTGAAGGGTGCAAGTACAATTCCCACCACGTACCAATGTGTTTTCGAATTTCCCTCCGTGGTCCCGCGTGGTCGACAAAGGCCTAAGGCCCTTCCGGAAGGCTGAGGTTCAAATCCTGATACGTACCAATGTGTATTCGAAAAGATATGTACGTTATCCGACGCTCTTACGGTGATGAAAAACATCGTGAGGTAAGCTTCATGCACGCCTGCGAAGAGATTCGAAGGTTCAATCCGCACTGGGCCTGGACGACTAAGGTCTAATCACCCTATACGGATAGGCTCGTTCCTCTCGGTGGGGACGTTTAATGAGCTGATGATGATGATTTGAAAATATTATTTAAATTCTTAGAACACCTAATCAGGCCGTAAGGAGATGGTAGTCTAGGTGGATTGCTAATTCGAATAAGTATAAATATGGCCATAGTTGTCGGCTAGGCCCGTATTATATTTAGGCCATCTACGTTTGGCTGAGAGTCATCTGTGAAGTGAAGCTGTGTAGGGCATCTGTAGGCAACAGTTAAGCATAAGTCATTACGAAAAAAGCCTTTATTATATTATATTTATTACTTTATTATAGTATATACGTATACTAATTTAAATTTATTAATTTCTTTACTACACAAAGATCGCCTGTAAGAAATAGCTATGATACGACAGCTTTAACTAATTGTTTTATTTCTTAAATGAAGCAGTTACTGTTTTTTCATTAAAAATTCTGCACTGTGAAATGTCGATGTTATTATGTATCTCTACGCATAATATACGTAGATATAAATACATTCGTCTGTTTTTTAAATAAAATAACAATTCAACGTGCTATTCACATTGCAGTGAAAAATTATGTAGGCGCTTCCGCCATAGTGGCGGGATGGGGTGCGACCAGCGAAACTGGTAACTGGTCGTGCACGCTCCGTGAAGCCGACCTGCCGGTGCTCAGCAACGAGGCCTGCCAAGCTACCAGCTACAACGCGTCCAAGATCAAGGATGTCATGATGTGTGCAGGATACCCGGCCACGGCGCATAAGGATGCGTGCACTGTGCGTATATTATTATCTACTTATTTACGTTTTCATAATAAATTAAGTTTTTCCGATGGTTGCGCAGGGATTTTAAATTCGGGATGAGGGCACTGTAGCTAGTGAAATTACCTAGTATAAGAGACCTAACATCTGTTGTCTCGGGTGACGGGTGCAGTGCGGCATTGATGGAGGATAATAACTGTCTATCAGTTGTTGGTCTCCTTTAATGCCGCTCTGTCATAGTCTGGCGTATCACTTACCATCAGGTGAGTGTCCAGACCGTCCTGTACACTTATAACATAAAAATAATGCTGCTACATGAAACCTTACAGGTTTGTTCTAGTTCAATGTCGTCCAGTGTTTAGTAGTTTAGTGTCAAAGGCGTCCGTAGTCATATCCATAACCTAGATATCCAGTTCACCAAACCAAATTCCATAACCTAGTATCATAGTATCCTTAAATTCGCAATTGTCTTCACAACTGGCCCCGCCAGGTCTAGTCATCATAGGTTACTCGTATATCATATTGTACATTCTGTGGTGGCACGTGTAACTTATACAATGATTAAACATTCGCAAAAGGTGCCTCTGTGCTGATAGCTTCAGCCCCACACATGCCTTTTAAAGGACCTGGTCATTATTTGACCAGTTAATCTTAAGGATTTCGAAAATGGTATACCATTACATTTATAGTTAATGCATAAGTATTGGTATTCACGACTATTATTGTCGTCGATTTTACTTATTGTAAGTGTAAGACATAACCAATCTTTGTATTGCATAATGACATTGTACAGATGTTTTTGTTTTCGGGTAAATATTTCAAGCGTAGACGCAAATATATCAGTCGCCCGCATTCGGTGTTGATTAAGCTTGTGTGTCCTTGCAGCAATGAGTTTGTTTTAACGTTCAAGGTCTCGCCTTGTGCAATCTTAGTATATTATATTATGTGCGGTTTTTAAAGGCAAAAACTATTCCCCTATTAACCATCTGGATTGATTTGGAAGCAAATTGACTCATACTTCAACTATCCATGTTCTTTACTCGAACCAGAACTAAAGAACGACTTCTACGATTAATTTATCTTTTTTTGTCGTTTGATATTTTGTAGGTTTCTATTAAACAACCAAGAATAAAAACTTAGATCTTAAAGACTTAGATTAGAAATCAAACAGTCTCAAAAGTTCTACAGCAGATCAAACTCCTCCACATACCTCATGACTATGGAGTAATAGTACCGTAATTCGTAAGCACAATTTCATGATGCTTTGCACACTCTTTCCACCACGCAGCCCTTGGCGTATTTCTAAGTGTTAACGACTACCATCAGTGGCATCCTAAGTTAGCCATACGAAGCACAGAGAAAGTCAGTTTAAGGAGTATTTATCAGTGACTCAAGTGACGTAACGTGCGCGATCATCAATCAAATGAAAATATATTTTCAAACTATGTTTATTAATTTCTTATTTAGCCTAGCTATTTAGCGCGGCAACGTAACCGGCCTGGTGGGTTACGTTGGCCATGCTGCCGTTCGGATGGTCGTTCGGTGAACGTTAGAGGCTCATGTTGACATCAATACATTGGCGTTTTTTTCACCAGGGTGACAGCGGTGGGCCCTTGATAACAGAAAATGCAAATCACGCGTACGATTTGATAGGTGAGTTAATTACAAAATTTATTTAATTTTAATAATGACCCATGTGGTGTTATGCCACGTCGACTACTATGCCAAGTGGTACTATATCCGGGCAGTAAAACATTTATGAGCATGAAGAATATGTCTGTTTGTTGGTCTGGGTGTTTCTATGTATAATATGTATGTATTTAAAAAACATGTATCTAAGTAAGAAAGTATGTTTATCCGTTGTTTAGTACCCATACTACAGGCAGGTGCTTAGTTTGGGGCTAGAAGCGGAGAGCTATATGCAGATTAGAGATATAGGTATAAATTGCACAATTCTACCTGTGTATTCACGTAGATAAATATAGACTGCTAGCCTGGTTATGGTGGTATCTGCCACCATAACCAGGCTATCAGTCCACGGATGTTGATAGTTAGTGATTTTTCCGCGTGGAAGTTACCTATTATAGGAGGCCTACGTTCAGCTGGTATTCCAAATTTCAATCAATCAATCAATCAGCCCACCATCGTCCACTGCTGAACATAGACCAAATTTATTTGGCTGTAATGATGACGATGATAACTTGTTACAGGAATAGTCTCGTGGGGATATGGATGCGCGAGAAAAGGTTATCCAGGAGTGTACACAAGGGTCACAAAATACTTAGACTGGATTCGAGACAACACCGAAGATGGATGCTATTGTAAATACTAACGAACCACGTAATTTTTGTTAATTATGAATCAATAAATGAATGCTTTACTTTTTTGTCCTTTCAATTATGCGTAATCATTATATTATTATAATACAAATTGCAAGACATAATTAATCAAAATACTTGATGGTAGACTCGATACTGAGTCGTCTAGGTACCACACCACTGCTAGACATCGTCCCGGGAAATAAGAGTGCTATACACTTTTGTTTTGCGGGATGAGGGCACTGAAGCTAGTGGAATAACTGGGTATTAGCAATAAACTAAGATGCACATCATCATCATCATCAGCTCATTAAACGTCCCACCGAGGGGCACGAGCCTACCCGTATAGGGTGATTAGGCCTTAGTCGTCCACGCGGGCCCAGTGCGGGTTGGACGACTTCACACACAACCTTCGAATCTCTTCGCAGGCGTGCATGAAGGTTTCCTCACGATGTTTTCCTTCACCGTAAGAGCGTCGGATAACGTACATATATTTTCGAAAATTCGAAAACACATTGGTACGTGTCGGGATTTGAACCTCAGCCCTCCCGGTAGGAAGGCCACAGTCCACACCATTGAGCCACCGACGCTCACATCACTAAGATGCACGAAGAAATATCAACCATAAAAGCTACGAGCAGCTTAATACAAACGCTGACTTATTGTTATATTAATGACATAAAATCATTTATTACAATGTTGACCTGTTGAAGAGGGTACAAAATCAAAAGCACGAGCATACACTATGCTTAAGTACTATGCTTTTATGACATGAAGCAAGCGACGTGATTATGAATGAAAATTCTGCCCAACTAATGCGATGGGCAGAATTTTGCCTAGGACACTTTTTGAATGAGATTGTGCATGTAGTTACTGAATTGTTTTTTGATTATCTAAGGGTAGAAGATACCCTACTCGTACATCTGTTGTTTCCGGTGACGGGCGCAGTGCGGCATTAATGGAGAATACTGACTGTTTATCAGTGATTGGTCTCCTTCAATGCCGCTCTGTCATGGTCAGGCGTATCACTTACCATCAAGTGAGCGTTGTGACCGTCCTGTTCACTTCGTAGCATATAAAAACAACTTTAACGATAATGCTTTGATTGTCCTAGGTAATGTTCAAATAATTCAATAAGTTTTAAATACATCTTAAGGCTTATTTATTTTTCACTGTTATATATTCGAGTATTTCGAGTTGGTAACTCGTATGTATATAAATGAATAAAGTATATGTCATGATCTGGGTTAGTGCCGCATTCAACAGTGAAAGACTTCAAGTGTTTGAATTATTGACTGTTTGTTTGCAACGAGAAGGGTTCTGAAACGACTGGGGCCAATAATAATTATAACGTCAACAAAAATTAAGTAAAACTTATACGTATTATTTGTTGTAAATGAAATAATAACATCCCATGAATGTTACCGATGTAGGTTATAATGTTTACTGCTTATACAAAGACAAAATTATATCTCTACTTACAAAGGCTCGGTCCAGGTAACAGAGATATGTATCCTATAGGTTGCATATTGCATAGGCCAAGTGCAACGCACCCATCCCAGTATCGCGTTCTGGCGTGGCGGGCGCACTAGTTTGCATTCCAGTTTTTAACATAACTAACTCCTTGATAATATTTTAAAAGTTGATCTTGTGATACCTTCCAAAACTGAGTTTGTAATAAGTATAACTTTTGAGAGGTTTAAATTAAAAGGTTTTTATTAAGTAAAATGTGGAAATTACTCTTATTTATTATTGTGGGGTTGGAACTTGCTGCGTGTAAGGTAAGTTAAAATTGTTTGAGATGAAATATAACATATATGTGGCGAATCATTGAACAGTGTGCTTTGTTTAAATAGGATAATGCTGAAGGGAACAAAACTGGAGTGTCTGAATATAAACAAAGGACGTGTAATTGTCGTGAGTACTTGTTCTTACGTATGATTATCTAAAATTGAATAATTAATAGTGATTTGTGCTTTAGATCGTTTCACAAAAATATTTCATATGATTTATATGATAGTTTATGGCGATTGAGAATGTTGAAAATTGTTTTATTTAAATGTTTAACAATGATTTCTAATCACAATCAAACTTAATATTTATTTCTAAATCAAAATTACAGTTAAAATTGACATATTTCTTGAAAATTGCAATTAAATAAAGTTTTTTGAAGAGGCTCCACTTATTTTTCAACCGAATTCAAAAAAGGAGGTTACTAAATTTAACTTTACATATACGGTTCTGCGTTTTTTAGGTTTGTTCGCGGATATCTTAGTCGTTTATGAACCGATTTTGATGATTCTTTTTTTTGTTTTGTGGAAGAGGTATCCATTTTCTAATTAATTTATAAACGTGTAGGACTTTCTATGTATATTTATATTATAATAACATCAGGTTGTGGGGAAAGGAACGAGGCATCCCGAATAATAGGCGGTGTAGAGACAGCGGTCAACGAGTTCCCATGGGTCGCTCGTTTGTCCTACGTAGACAAGTTCTACTGCGGGGGCATGCTCATCAACGACAGATATGTCCTCACGGCTGCTCATTGCGTCAAAAGGTAAATCAATTTATAATGTTAACCATAGCAGGTCAAAAAGCTTATTGTTGATTTGGTGATTAAGTTGACGACCGTATGGTGTAATGGTTGACACGTCGGCTAATACACTAAGGGTTCCGGGTTCACAAACAAACACATGTTCATGCACACAAATGTTTGTACTGCCCGGGGATCGAACCCGGAACCCTTGGTGTTGCAGTCGACGTTTCAACTGCTACTCCAAATGGGTCCTCTTAATGAAAGTAGAATTAAAACGTTAAGTTCGAAATGTCAACTATAAACGGATGAAATTTGGCAGTACGCCTAGATGACTTATGGTATTTATTTAATTTTCCCTTTGTGTTCCAGTTTCAACTGGTTCATGATCAAAGTGACCCTAGGCGAGCACGACCGCTGCAACATGACACGTCAGCCGGTCACCAGATTCGTGGTCGAGATGGTGATGCACAACTTCTCGTACAGCACTTTTAAGAACGACATCGCCCTGTTGAAGCTCAACGAGCCTGTGGCTATCACTGACATGGTCAAGCCGATATGCTTGCCTCGGACCGATGGTGAGATTCTTTTACCATACATATTTTGTATGTCATATTACGCCTGGCAATGAAAGATACAGTGTTGATCATTATTGCAAGAGTAAGTAGTTGTTTTCCGTCAACACTGCACTACACCCGTCACCCAAGACGACAAATTTTAGGCCTCTGTAACTTGGTTATTTTAGCAACAGTGTCTATTATTCCCTAATTATAATAATATAATGATACAGTACAATAATATTTAACTGTGCATTTGGGTTATTTAAGGCGACTACTTCTACAGGCTCATTGAAAATTTGCGCTTCCTCCATTATTATCTGTTATATGCGTTTTTTCATTGTTTGATTCAACGATTGTGATTGGATCATCTGGACCATTAATTACAGCCTATGGATGGTGACTTTTACTCACTTCGTCTTTATTTCATTCATTATTTTCTTTGTTTACTAAGTGGAATGGAGCGAGCTATGCTCGGGGTCTCTCTTAAGGATAAGATCAGAAATGATTTAATCCGTAAGAGAACTAAAGTTACCGACATAGCCCGCCGGATCAGCAAGTTGAAGTGGCAGTGGGCTGGTCACGTATGTCGCAGAACCGATGGCCGTTGGAGCAGACGAGTTCTGGAGTGGAGACCGCGTCTCGGCAAGCGTAGCGTAGGACGCCCTCCGGCCCGATGGACCGACGACTTGCGAAAGGTCGCTGGTGGAGGCTGGATGAGGAAAGCGGAGGACCGGGATATCTGGCGCGAAATGGGGGAGACCTATGTCCAGCAGTGGATTGCGATAGGTTGAATAGGACTATCCAAAAGACAATAAGTGACATCTCCTTACAGAAAAAACTTACGTGGGAGTGAAGGCGATAGCCACAGGATGGGGTTCATTAACTGAACAGAAGAACCACTCCTGTCGGTTGATGGAGGTGGAGGTACCGGTGATGAGCAACCTCGCCTGCAGGAGCACTAAGTATCCTTCAGATGCTATAACTGAGACCATGCTGTGTGCCGGATACCCTGGCGATGGTGGCAAGGATACTTGTCAGGTAAAGAACTACAATCTTCTACTTTAGAAGTCCATAATAGTCTCTGCGAAACTTTATAGTTAAATCACGATAGTGAGGCATTTTTTTTCATCATCACACATGGCAATCAGGTTTTTTACGAGTTCCGGATTGAAAGGCGAGTTTGAAAATTTACTAAGTGTTTTTGGATTGGGAATTTTGGATATAATCGGAGTGAACTATTGTGGGAAACAAGTTGCTTTCCGAGATCCACGCTCATGGATACGACTTGGCCATGGCGCCGTTCTCAACAAGATGAGAGGTAGTAGAGAAGCGATATAAACATGGGGACGTGTAAGACAATTAAAGTTAAGTTTCAGAGAGTGGAAGTAAGATGAATATAACAATAAGTTGAGGAATTAAGTATAGAGAAAGTGGAGAGTTTTTGAAATATAGGTAGGTTCATAGGTATATTATACCTATGGTAGGTTAAGTGTATTGGGATGTTTTATCCCTCAGCTGCCTCTTAAAATGCCCGCGGGTAGGGTAGGTATGGTAACAATTGTATTCTAATCTTTGCTAAAATGCTTTTACTACACAGTTTCTCCGTTAGGCAGGATGCACTTCAAATAGAGAAGGTCAGTTTGTGCTCAATAAATTTAATGGTAACGCATATTGCTAGAAACTATTATTACTAGAAAAAAATATGTAAAGTACATTAATGCTAAATAATAATCTTAAAATTTACAGGGTGACAGCGGCGGACCGCTCAGTGCCGAGAGGGGAGACAAGCAGTACGAACTTTTAGGTAAATTTTACCTTTATTTTATTAGGTACGATCCATCTGGTGTAATGGTTGAGATGTCTGTTATCCAAGCGTTCCGGGTAAAATTCCTTGGCAGTACAAATATTTGTGTGCATGAACATGTCTGTTTATATGGGTCTAGGAGATTGCTTTGTATGATTATGTGTAATACGTATGTATTTACAAATAAAATAATATAAGTATGTTCATCCATTGTTTAGTGTCCATATTACAGGCTAATGCTTTGTTTGGGACTAGATGACGCTGTGTAAAAGTCATTGGATATTTATTTATTTACAATATACACGCATTATCCATCAACCAGCTTAACATGTCGCACTGAAGTGGACAGGCATTCTCACGGATTATGGATATGGGAAGATTGAGCACTAACACATGTGGGCCTAATGCTGATTGGTCGCTGCAAATGACTACCTATTGTTTGTCAAAGGTCCTATGTTATAAAGTAATAAACTATATTTTTTACGAAGGAGGCCAATATAAATATAATGTCCTTTAACTGGTGGAAAACAGTCTTTACTAGATATTGTTTACCGAAAACGTTCGGTTCGCTCGCTCAGCTCGAGTGCGTTGGCTTATTAACTTCCATCACAAAGTTTTGTTGCGAACCCAAAATTATTTTTGGCGTCAAAAAATCAATGCTCTGTGCGTTATGGCAGGGTGGGTGGTGGTAAATGACACCGTCGACCATGTACATTAACAATACCAGAGGGCATAGAAATCCTTAGCTGGCTCTTTATAGCTTATCAAAATTCTTAGCTGAAACTACTCTGGCTTGTCATAAGTGGTATAGAACGGCTTGAGTTATCACTGTGTTATATATTCAAACTTTTCAGGTGTCGTGTCTTGGGAATCGGCTGTGGACGTCCAGGTTATCCAGGCGTGTATACAAGAGTTTCGAAATACCTGAACTGGATCAAAGAAAATGCTGAACAGGGATGCTATTGCTCAGATTAAACGAGTTAACTCATTCGCGAACAATTCAAGTTCTTGTTAAATCTTGTAACAAAATTCGTAAATGAGTATGCGCATATTATCAACATATTTAGCGTTTTTTCAATTGTATAGTGTCCAACATTTAGGTGTTTTTGAAGACACTATTTTCCTTTATTATTTAAGAAGCAATATGAAATATAAACATAGACTTTTCCCGACTAGAATAGTGTCACAATACAGAATTAATTGTTAATATTAACTATATCATGGTTTGGTAATGAAGCCCGCATGGCGAAATACACTATATAATCTGAATGTTCGTGAGGCCTTTCATTGGAACCCAAGTAGTTTCAACTACAAACATGCTCGTCCTACCGCTTGTGTGCTTGTCTTTCCTTCAATTATCGGTAAGTTATTATTCTTAATTTTATTTAATAAGTGGTTTTGTTATTTTTTGTTTTTGTATTATACTCAATGAAGTGCTCAAGTATGCACTTCCAGCGAAATTCAACAAGAAAAAGAATAAAAATATTCTTTAAAAAGAATATCTTTTTTGTTGTTTACAGCATGTGAATGAAATTGAAATTTTAAGATTGTATCTAATGACTTGATAAAGTTTAATATACACTGGTGTAGTAGGACCTAATAATCTAGATTTAAGATTAAAAGCTGTTGTAGTACGGTTTCATAACTCTCTGTGCTTTTGAAATTAATGTTATTGTATTACAATAATTAATTTTTAACAGGTTGCCCAGCAACAATATGGCGCCGGATTGCTTAGCAGTTTGTTTTCAATTCCGAAATTTTGCTTTTGCCGTAAGTTATTTAATAATAAGCTTATATTTGTTGACATATTGCTCTTTTACTATTAATAAAAAAACATACGTTCTCAAACATTCATACACTTTAGAGGCCGTAGGACGGTTTGAAACTCACACCAAGTCTTCTATTATTGTTAATAAATAACATTTGAGCGTCGATGGCTCATTGATTGTTGCCTTTCGATCTGGAATGGGCAGGTTCAAAACCCGCCACGTACCAATGTGTTTTTGAATTTTCGTAATTATATGTACGATATCCGATGCTTTTACGGTGATGGAAAACTCCTACTCTTTATGGGTATGTTCGTGACCCTCGGTGAAGACGTATAATAATCTGATGAAGAAATAGTATTTTATTAATTATATGAACCAGCCTATGAGTTTTACTTATGGGTAAATGAGGCCTCAATCCACCATGGAGGCTTAACATGGATTAATGGATGTTAACGTATACCTACATAAGATGGCAGCCTCAACCGACGTCAACAAGTACCTTCCGACACACGGAACTTGGTTCTAACCGACGATTGCGATAATTGTTTCAATTGGACGATTGTAAAACTAGGTACAATAGGTGGTAGACTAAGCACTGAGTCATCTATGTAGGTTCCACTGCAGTGTTGGATATCGTCCCGCTAAATAGAGGTGTTTTGCACTTCTGTGTTTTGAGATGAGATGAGGGTTTATGTATCCTAACATCTGTTGTCTCGGGTGTAGGGCGCAGTGCGGCATTGATGGAGATTGATAGCTATTTATCAGTTGTTGGTCAATTAATGCCTCTCTGGCATGGTCAGGCGTATCAATCACCATCAAGTGACCGTCATGACCGTCCTTTGTAACATAAAAAAGAACGCACAAGCACATTCTAACTAAATAGGAGGATGAACGTACATCTTTGGTAAAATAGCGGACTTTTCACGCATTAAACCACATTGGTTTCAGAATTAGACTCGAACATACCACTACTGCCTTACCCTCTCAATTTATAGTCTACTGTGTACTGTATGACTGGTATAGTATAATATACAATAATATAATACGTACGGTTGTATTGTTTTAATTAATTTGATTGCTCTCTCCAGGGTGTGGTTTGCAAAAGAGACCAGAGGGTTGGTTCACATCCGTCAGGGATCCAGTGTCTCCGAGTCAGTTCCCGTGGCTGGTGACAGTGCAGGCTGGAGACCAGACTATCTTCGGCTCGCTGATATCTGATAGACACGTCCTTACGGTCGCATCTCCGTTGTACCGGTATGTTTTTATTACTACTAGCTGAACCGACAATCGTTGTTTACCCATATTAATTATTTATAGGGAATTTATTGTAAGTGATAACTGATAAATGATCAGTTATGTAGCGGGATGAAAAATAATGAAATTATTAAAATAACTATTGAAAATAGGGTTGGTGATAAGGGTTAGGTTAAAACTTTTAGTTGTATGTATTTTTCATGCCACACAATAAAAAAAATCTGTTGTGGTTAATCCTTATCACTTACGGGGCATGAAAAATAGATAGCCGATTTTACGACATACTGAATATGCATGTTAAATTTCATAAAGATCGGTTAAACCGTTTCGGAGAAGTAGAAGAATCTTATGTCTTAGTTTCAAGAGGAAAAAGTAAAAAATATTAATTCAATTTAGATCCAGGACACCCACGAATGTTATATTAAAATCTACCACTGGACAGGATTGTTGTTATTTACTAAGAAAAATATAGAAAGAAGCTCAGTAGTAACACTCGACAGACAGCCCATTGCAGCATAGCATCTATGGCTATGCTGAACGAGATTGCTCGCTGCGCTACGGGCGAGTCCGACTCGAAGTTGCCCAATTCGTGTCAAAAAAATACGAATATTGTTTTTTGTAGTAGATAGATACGTATGATTTCCAGAATTAGCTGTGCCTAATTATTATTTGCATGAGAAATATATTTTCATAAATGTGTTTCATATAAAAACGATTTGCTAACTCGCATTTCGGAAAACAAGAGCTTGTGACTTCATCATCATAATAATCAGAAAGAGATGATTACAAATGGTATGGGCAATTAACTAGAACAAATATAAAAGCAAAGAACTCTTTCACGGAGTCAAATATACGCTTTGGTTTATCACGCTAATCAATCGAACAGAAATAAATTGTGGAGAAAATAATACATCTATTATCACCAATGATAAACAAGTAGGTATTATAACTGACTTTGCATAGCAATATAAAAACAATAAATTCTTGTCTTTATAGGTTTCGATAAACATTAGTTTTTATTAGTTAAATAACAGTTACGGTACCTATAGGTAGGCTAAGCCGGTTCTAAAATATTTATAGATAACAGCGCGGGTGCGCTTATTAATAAATTATCGCATTACTTACCGCAATGGCATTGTTTATTTATTTATTACTAGCTTTTGCCCGCGGCTTCGCCCGCGTTAAATTCGGGATGACAAAATTATTCTGTTTTCGTTACCAGGAAAGTGGAGCCATCCACTTGGTAACGAAAACAGAATAATTTCAACACTGCAACACTGCTTCTTCTTTTTCTTATTTAAGGCTATAAGGGCCGGTTTGCAAAAACTTCAATATGCAAGATTTATTGTTCATGACAAATAGCCATCATACTTATTTTTAGCTTTCTACCTTGTAAACTGTTTAAACTTCTAAAGAAAATTATGTATTCATATATATCACTATACATAGGAATCCCCCGCCCAAGTTTAAAAGTTTTGGAGTCCATTTCCAAAAACGGATCATATATTTATATATTATATCAGTATAAAGGTTTTTGGGTAAAATTTCTGAACAAATATATATATATATTCTAGGTTACCTTCTATCAACATACCAAGTTTCAATAAAATCTACCTTAAAAACTGCGGAAAATTGGATATGATACTTCCTCCCTTTTGAAGGGTTTGGGGGTGGATTTTGGAAAAAAAAATTGCCAATTTGTCGTTTCTGACAAATAGTTCGCATACCAAATTTCAACGTCATACTACAAAAATTGCGGAATGTTTTCTACAAACTTCCAACCCCCATTTTAGTTAAGTGGGGCGTGAAAACGGGACAAAAAGTAGCCTAAATCTATTCTAGGTTATCTACTATCAACATACCAAGTTTCAATAAAATCGAACCGAAGGAGTAACAAATGCGTTGAAAGCCTCTAATACGGGAAAAGAGAAAAAAAATAGTGAACCTTATTCAGGGAAACAACGTAAAGCATTAATTCACGCTGGTTTTCTGTGTAGTCGTGGTATTACTTCAGCTGAATTGCCTCATTTGTGTAAAAGCATGGCTCTCCCTTACTTCACTGAATGTATTTCCAGTTTACCAGTGAGCAGAGTTGCCCCATCCGTACAGAAGCATAGCTCTTCAAAACTTATCTAAATATATTTCCAGCTTGCCAGTAAGCAATATCTCACTGAGACTGGGTGCCAGCGACTACTGCGACAGTGCCGGTCTCGCCACCAGAGCGGAGGCGGTGCTCATCAACCCTAGTTACTCGCCTACCAACCTGGACAATGACATCGCTATCATACAACTGCCTTATGTCGTGCCATTCAGCGACTCTATATCACCGATATGCTTGCCCTTCCCAGGTAATTCCGAACTTCTTATTTAGTACGTTTGTATGACTGAGGAGAAAGCGAGCATACAACTCATTGATCATCAGATGATTAAGGTCACTGACAACATTTGATATAACATTTTTTTTATTATGGGTAGACAAACGAGTCAGCTGATTTATCTGTTAAAACAAAATTCAACTTTGATTAAGTCGGTTTACTAGCACGGTTTACTAGCACTGGTGGAATTGATTGTGACAGAGTAGTAAACTCTCTCACAATCAATTCCACCAGTGCTTTTAACGCCAGGTCAATAAGTATTAGTATGCAGATGCAAGGGCTTCTAAAAATTAAAAATTAATCTGTTTCTCAAAAATCCAAGAACTCTTTGCGACCAATTGATATTTTCTAATAGAGCCAACTCAAGCTCTAAATGATGATTGCTAGGACCCGTCACATGGTTCATAGATAAAACAGAAGACAACGAGTGGCTATCCGTTGCTCTATCATTACTCTTAAATTTCTGTATGGTATTGCTCTCCCCAAGGTGCCCTAGGTGGAGATTACGGTTTTAGTGTAGTGGGCTCTTGCTCTAGCAGATTTTAAAAGTAAGCGTATAAGATATTTGTGTAATATGTATTCATTTAAAATTCATTATAAGTTTCGAGTCAGTTAAGCGACTATGACTTTGAGCCCTAAACTGACCAACCTAGGGCACTCTGTGGTTTCTTACGACGCGTCTACTTAACATGGGCGATGTTATACTCTCAGGTTACAAAGAAGACGGCAAAGTGGGCTACTCAGTGACCTGGTCTGATTCAAATGGGAACTCTTCGTGCTCATCCCGGCTGGTGTCTCTGCCGTTCCTGTCAGCGCGCGCTTGCCTCATGGGCTCCGTCAATGTCCTTGGTCACCGGCGATAAGGGTGCCTAGGCCCTGTTGGGTCTAACAGCGTATTGTGCGAGGTTCGTTTCAAATATTTCTTACCTTTTTTCTTTAAGAAGTCTTTTTTCATAACACACTTTAACTATATGTCGTCTATATGAATATTTGAGGAAACATTTTATTGTACCATAATCAGCCTATAACGTCGAGAGCATGAAATTTTGGCCGTAAGTACCCCGCGGGGGTCCAATGCGTATTGGTGGGTTTTCACGACTACTAACTTAATAGTTGCCAGAACCGATGGCTTAACGTGACTCCTGAAGTACGGAATCATCTTTCTTTTCAGACAGCCAGGTGACTCAGCCCTCTATGTCTTAACGAAATTAAGAAAAATCGCATAAAGTAGCTTTTCACTATGTGGTCTCCCCAGATTTGAAACACTCCCGGCTCACGCAGCGATTTAAAACCCACGCTTAGACCAGTAAAACACCAGACATGTATATTAACGTCTGTTTATTTTCCATGGCTATTACAGGGCGATATTGGAGCACCCGTGATGGCGCAGTGGCTCTCCGGAACATCGTTCCACATCATTGGACTCGTGTCTTCGTCTGCGTGCGAGTCCGTCACCACGCCACTATTCACCCGAGTGGCTGACCACCTAAGCTGGATCAATGCGCAAATACGCTCCGCCTGCCAGTGTTTTAGCAAGTTCTAGAACAAATGTTTTAGTGCAAAGCGCGATCGCGGTGCTGTTGTGCAGTATTGATAATAATCGACGAAGCATTTTAAAATTGCACATCGATTTGTTAGGGAGTACGATATTTCCATCTGGGTTTACACCTTTGTTGTAGACTATTTCATGTATTTTGCGTGACGTGGTATTTTAAGTACTCTCATGCAATCAAAAATCAAAAATCAACTCTTTACATAAAACATTGTGCTGTTTTTATTCACAACAGTTATGCATCAGATGGCCCCGACGCTTACATTTTAACTACCGGCTTACGTTCACTGGCTACTTTTTTTATTATTCTATATTTAAGCTTAAATATCGCATCACCAGAACTCGGGGCATAATCTTAATTTTTTAATTTTGTGCAATCAATTAAAACAAGTTTTCTTATTACGGTATTTTTTACTTAAGCCCCTTTAAATGTAAGACTGATATTCCTGTTTGTTATCTAGTTTTTGCTTTCGATAGGTTTAGTCATTGTTATTCGAATTTCACGTTGACTTATCGGCATCAATGGGTCATAATTTGCAAATAATCAACTATTTTTGTATAATTACGCGTAGAAAATTTACATTCTTATGATCAAGACACTTATTTAGTTAGTCAATAGCTATAGCAAGAACCGTATAAAGGATATCCAAGTTCCTTATCATAATATATTTAAGTTTATTGTTTTGAACTACTGTTCAGAGTAAGCAATCTTGCAATGATTATTTTCTGTAAAATCCTCTCTTTTTCAACTTGGCATTGAGGTAAATTAGCATTGGCCTATGTGTCTGGTATAAATACATATTAACCAACTATCTTTATTGTTTTAGTAAAATCCATTAAATAGCTCATTGTTATTCTCAGCTGTCAAATGGGGTTAGTCATCAATGGCTTCAATTCAATTAGTATTAAAATATGTTAAGCAAATTACTTTTGGGTAATGTAATTAGGCAAAAAGTACGTGTTTGATGCCTATAGTGCGTGAGTATGTTTAATTTATGTATTAGTTATGCATTAAATATATATATTTTGTTGATAAGAACCAAGGTGATTAACCTGTGAAATAAAATATATTTTTGCTCCTGACTAATTATTTTATTTATTACGTTTATTTGCACAATACAACAATAAAACTATAAATTAAACATTGCTTAATATAGAAATTGTACTACCTATGTAATTACGAGTATATTTACGATTGAAAATACCTACAATATAAAATAAACAATAACGTCTATGAATTAGAAATAACATAAAATATCATATCATCAAATGCAATAAAAAGAGTAAACCCATTAATTGCAGGAAATAAAAAAAATATTCTGCAAGATCCTTTTTTCGTGACTTAGTAATAGAAGATGGCTTTTGTCAACTACATATAAAAGCTTTTGTAATGAAGTATCTACTCGTAGTAGTCAGCTCTAGGTAAGAAACCTAGAGATAGAATAATATTAGATGGGTAAGTACACATATATTAATCAAATCTTTTATTACTAAATAACAGCAAACGTATTATTGATAACAGATAAATGTAGACGTTCTTATATACGAGTAATTTAATCCGTTTGGCAACCGATTACACAAATAACTTTAGCCGAATTTTTACGATATAAATAACAAGTTATATCGTACAAAGTCGGCTGATATTGAGTATTTAATTTAATTGAAAATAAAAAGTTATTGAATAAACGCAAATCGGTGACACCGCAAAAGTTCTAAAGAGAAAAGAAAACATTAAGGAACCTTATTACTTGACAATACATACGTCAGCTTACCATAAAAGATTTGATTTCAACCCAAATACTATGGTTTCAAAGGTCTTTAGCAGCTTATCAAATTATTTCTTTCGATTACCTATGCAACAAACATATCAAACTGGGGCGTGTTTTAAAACATATGTCATTGGCGGTTTGCAGCTTCCCTTTTTGGATACCATCATTTATGTTTAATTATGGGTATATAAAGTACTATTTGGGTCCAATATTTCTCCTGACGGTGATATTAGCGCATTCTAAAAGGTCTTTTCGTGGTAGAGAGGTAAGCCTTCGATTCTTAGAGTGGCTTCAGGATCGCAGTATGTGGTTGTAAAGCTGGGATTGAGGGGATGAAGTACGCCAACCGCTTTCACGCAGCCTCTGGCTTCTTCATTACCCAGTTCTGGATGCGTACCATCGCCTGTTCTTTTGATTCTGTTTTTAACCTGTGTTAAGGAAAGCAATGATTATTTGTATTCTTTTTGTCCGACAAAATACGAGGAGGCGTGGATTTTCTCGATTCTAATATTACTATGTATTTAAGTGAAGAGAAACGTGTGTTATCCAGTAGTATCAAGATGAATGTTGCTCCAGATTTTCCATCCAAGAGAGAATATTTGTTCAAATAAAGAAATTACTTATCGCAATGTACACCAGCCTATCTGTGAGTTTAACTTTTTGTAGTTAACTGCAGAACTAGGTGATACCTTTGTGTCATTACTTCCAAATTTGACCAAAACCTGTATCGCTTATTTTGTGAGTTTGATATGCGAGAAATTTGCTAGAACTACTCGGTTCCTTGCAGATGTATCAGGAGCTTTGTTACTTGCTTGGCAGGCATTGCTACATGCGCGTAATAATGTTTTGAGTCCTCATCATTGAGTATATGACGCCTGGGAGAGTAAGCAAGATGCGATTGGGATTTTTTGTGATCTGTCAAAAGCATTTGACTGCGTCGATCATGAGACCTTACTTATCAAGTTAAGACATTACGGTGTATCAGATTGTTCAGTAAAATACTTAAGATCTTATTTGACGGGCAGAACTCAAAAGGTTGTTGTAAACGGTTCTAGCTCTTCTGGTGGCCCACTACGCATGGGCGTGCCTCAGGGTTCTGTATTGGGTCCTTTACTGTTTCTTTTATACATAAATGACCTTCCTTCCCATTGTCATAAACTTTCTGACATAGTACTATTTGCAGATGATACATCATTGCTTTTTAACGTTAATAGAAAAAAAGAAACATTTGACGATGTAAATGGTGCTATCTCACAAGTAATGCATTGGTTTACAGTTAATAATTTATTGCTTAACACTAAAAAAACTAATTGTATAAAATTCTCATTACCTAATGTGAGGCAGGTCATCACCAGTATTAATTTGAATGACGAATGCTTAAAAATTGTTGATAGTACAGTATTTCTAGGAATTACTATAGATTCAAAACTCCAGTGGGGACCTCATATTGAAGCTTTGGCAGGTAGACTTAGCTCAGCAGCGTATGCAGTTAGGAAAATAAGGCTCTTAACCGATATTGATACAGCAAGATTGGTTTATTTTAGTTATTTTCATAGTATAATGTCATATGGTCTTCTGTTGTGGGGCTCAGCTGCTGATATTAACACTATATTTGTACTTCAAAAAAGAGCCATCCGAGCCATTTATAACCTTAGACCACGTGATTCACTTCGGGAAGTATTTAAAAAAATCGATATTTTAACAGTAGCGTCTCAATACATTTACCATAATCTAGTTTATGTCCACAAAAATCTTCATTTGTTTGAAAAAATTGTGACGTACATAACTTTAATACTAGGAACAAAAACAAACTTGCTGTCCCAAATCTTAGACTAAGTAAAGTAGGAAAATCATTTGTTGGAAGAGGCATAACATTTTTAAATAAAATACCACAAAAATCTTGCCGAATTGCCTTTTCACCATTTAATTAAAGTTAAAAAAACCCTCATGAAAAAAGGTTACTATACCTAGAAGAATATTTATCGGATAAAGATGTGTGGTCTTGCACTTAGTGTTCCAGTTTACAAAATCTTTGTAATAAATTATTGTAAATCTATGTGTAGGTAAATGAAAAATGTAACCACTGATATAAAAGATAAAAGAGTAACTCGAGTTTCTTGCCGGCTCTTCTCGAAGATCTTACTTATTCCGAACCGGTGGTAGAGTCACAAAAAATATGATAATAATAACAATTGACGATTCAAAAGTATCTGTAACAGATTTATTTGAATAAAGATTTTTTTCTTTCTTTCTTTCTTTCTTTCATCGGTGTATTATAAATGTGTTTAAAGTTTCAAATGGTGGTATTATAGTTAAAAGTCTACTGCTGGACAAAGATTGTCCCAAAGAGTAGCATCATTAAGGCTTCGGACGCCGCCACACTGGGCCAGTGCGTGTTAGTAAGCAGACATTGTGTTTTTACTGTTTGGTTTGATGTATCAAAATCAGGTACAGTTGGCTCAGATCCTTAAAAGACGTGTGATTACCCCTTATATTCTAGAAATACTTACCATTTCTCAGTACTCTGTGGTATGCACGGAACGGTAAGAGTCATATAGTCTCATGATTAGGTATTTACCATTTCTGGAGAAGCCTTCTTCAAGTCAGTGGCCTGACCGATCATTTCCAGAAACTCAATTATCCTGGCGGACGCGTTGAAGTGGTTGGAGAACTCCGCTGCTTTGTAGTCCCACGGGAAGGCGTGGTGGTAGTGTGCCAGCCCTCGCCTTGGGAGAGAAAGGATACGAACCAGGACTCCACGGGCTGTAGGTTTCTTTAAGAATATAATCACGAAAATATTAACAATAATAGTGACAGTATTATTAGTTTTTTTGCTGTGACGAAACATATTTTAACCGCTTTAATTACGCTACTTTATTTTCCAATTTGCATTTAACATATTTCATTACTCTTTATTATTAGTAAGTATGTTTAGCCGGTATTTATCTCCTATTGTTTGTACTACTAAAAAAATTTAGTCTAGTTCGCCTTGTATTGGCCAAATAGTATTTCACCTTATTTTAGAACATAAAATAAAAAAAAACAAAAGAGAATCTTTTAATTCTTGGAATCTATTGATTGCCAGAGAGAATAAAAAGCGCAAAAGTAAAAAGAAACTTATAAATAAAAATAGCTCTAAAAGTTTTTTTCACATAATATGTCGGTTTTCACATAAAACTTGTGATGAAAAGTTATGTTATAAACGAGTAAGACACAGAGGTTGCTGTTGTGAATGACTGAGCTTAACTGCGTAGTTATTTTATTTTTAATGTTCATACTTACTTGTCATAAGGCCTTGTGCCCCATAGATGAGCAGCACTATTCACCAGCCAAGTGCCGTTCAGTTCGAAAATATATCGGGCCACGTACGCCACCAGGAACGACTCAAGCCACGGCTCATTGAAGTAGTATACGGGTACCGTCACGGGTATCAAAATGGCGAACACTATGTATAGGGGATAATAGTACCTGAGAATGAAAATACGGATATTATGACAGATTTTGCTGAAATTAAAAATGTCAGACTTTAGGACTCTACGTTCCACAGCAAAATGTTGTAAATAAAATAAAAAAAAGCTAGATTAACAATAGGAAGAAACTACAATAGGATGAAGAGAGAAGAAAAATGCTAACGTGAAAAAGTGGCAGACAGTTTAAGAAGTTAAACTTAAAATCCCTAGATATCTATACATATAAACAAAATTGGAGGGTCTGTTTGTTATATTGAAATTACCGTTCTTACTACATGCATATGAATATACCAAAAGATTATTTTTAAAATTCTTGTCTGTCTGTCTGTTTGTTTTGGGTAATCTCTGAAATGGCGGAACCGATCTTGACGGGACATTTTTGGCAGATAGCGGATGTTATAAGGAAAATCTCGACGTACTTTTATTTTAACAGATATGGAAGGCAACATTCCACAACAATGAGCCACAGATGCTCAAACTTACTTTTTCTGAAACATAACCATCCAGTCGGCCTGGAGATCGCTCATGTCGATCTTCTTTCCCAGTTCGATGACGTAAGGGTGCTTTTTGGTCATCAGCCAACCGATGTGACTGAAGAAGAAGCCTCGCTTTGCATTGTGAGGGTCCGCGTCGGTGTCTGAGTACCGGTGATGCAGCCGATGGTCCCGGCACCAGATAAACATGGAGTTCTATAATATATATGCACAGACTATCACTCAGCGCTATATACGCGCAATTTAGGCAAGGCTTTTACTATGGGTACTTACTAGACTTTATTATACATAGTTAACACCCAGAATAAAACAGAGATGGTCATGCACACATTTTTTTGTCAAAATACCTTTTGGTGTCCCTTTCCCAATCATATCACCACATGGGTTGTCAAAATAAAGTTTGATTAATTTTCAATAATAAAATATAATGACAATTATAATTACACAAACGTGTGTGTATGTGTGCTTGAGTGTGCGTGCGTGCTTGTGCGTGCGTGCTTGTGCGTGCGTGTTTGTGCGTGCGTGTGTGTTTGTATGTGTTACGCAGGTAACGGGCTTCACAATATCCCTGTTGTGTGACCTAGGGAATAAGGCCTGTGCCATGCATTCGGATGTTAAGGGCTGGATTAATTTACTTTATATATATATATATATATATGAGTGAATGTTCAAATACCTGCCCAGCGGACGTTTGCAAAACAAGCAATACAGCTTTCACCAGTGGCGATGCTTTAAAGGATTTGTGGGTAAAACAGACGATGTGCGCCGATAGTGACACCTTCTGAAGCCCAGAATAGCACAAATATTGCTGCAACAAAAAAAGTAGGATTCAATGTCAAACAGTTTAAGGGAGACTGTGTAGGTGGCCTGCGTGGGACCACATTGCAATTGCTAAGTTGTGCCCTAAAGAATCTACGTCATAGTTACAATAATGGCGGCAGAAATATTAAGGGAACATGTATATGCCAACAACGTTACACCACGTCTTCCTCGGTATAAATCGCCCAGGGACGTTAGGTAACACAAATTCAATTGAAAAGTTTATTGATTCGAAACAAATTGTTTCAATCCTCATCTGGGCGTGAAACAAAAGGTTAATTATATTAATGTTACTTACTCCATAAGAAAGTCTTCAACTGAATGCCACCCGTGAACAATATGAAAAATCCCCATAAAGCTAGCAGGTGTAAAGCCAAAAATCCTATTGCGTTCTTCCATACAATTTCGTGTGTGTAGTCAAAATCAGTTCCAATGTATTTGATGTTAATTTTTGAATCCTCGAGTCCGTTACAGTCCTTTTCACTCACAATATTACTTGAAGTCATTTTAGCTTAAACTTGAATGGATGTGGTACTGAAACTTACTCGTTGTGATGTGTACTGAGGTATCAATTGATAATTCAGTATATAAAAGGTTTGTCAGCGTATTGTTTGATTAGACAATCAATGCAGATATTGGGCAACGGATCTTGAACTTTCTGACATTGTAATGTAAATTACTATGTACCAACTTATAAGCGGGTTTAGTACAGTTTTTAAATATATAAAAGAAATTTCTGAATCTAAAAGATTGATTTCAAGGTGCATTTGGTGTCATCATCAGCTCATTAAACGTCCCCACCGAGGGGCACGAGCCTACCCGTGTAGGGCGATTAGGCATTAGTCGTCCACGCGGGCCCAGTGCGGATTGGACGACTTCATACACAACCTTTTAATCTCTTCGCAGGCTTGCATGAAGGTTTCCTCACAATGTTTTCCTTCACCGTAAGAGCGTCGGATAACGTACATATATTTTCGAAAATTCGAAAATACATTGGTACGTGTCGGGATTTGAACCTCAGCCCTCCCGGTAGGAAGGCGACAGTCCACACCATTGAGCCACCGACGCTCACCGTACATTTGGTAACGATAACAATTACACTGGAGAGGAAAATTATGGAATATTTTAATACTTGGTTGACACCACGCTATTCAGAACTATAACAAAAAATTGCAGCGTTTTGCTTTTCTAGGTCAGACTAAGGGATGTTTAATTATGAAATCTGTATGTATGTACGCTGAGGCTCAAATTAACCATGAAGAACAGGAATAAGTACTCGTATTTCAATATTGAAATATTACAATCAGAGTCGCGAAGATCTAAATGCGGGAGATATTTCGTTAAAATGCGCTTCTAATTTTAAATATCTCAAATGTACTTTTACCGAATGTAATACCAGGGAAGTGGAAATCGTCATGCATAAACACAATGCACTGTGGTGTAGTGCAGCTCTGCATAAGTTGTTGGTATCTAAATTACTCCGTAGACAAACATAAGACATAAGACTGATCTTGATATATAGAGATGGGAGGCTCTCAAGGAAGTGGATAATCTTCTAGTTGCCGAGAGAAAAACTATGTCTTTCACATGGTTTTTCTCTCGGCAACTAGAAGATTATCCTGGGCTCTAAAAGAAAGTTGATGCTAGCTGGAGATTCAGACAGAACAGGTAGAATGAATATTAAAATTATTTTCTTTTTTAATTCAAGTAACGTAGACTTATTCTGGTTAGTAACAATATAACTTAAGGGCTATATTAGTACATAACACACACCAATATATGTCAAAAAACAAAAGTTCAATTGAATTAAATCTTAATTATCAAATCTTATTACATTTATTTAAATGAAATTTAATTTTCTTAGCAAGTTTTTGCGTAAAAACGTTTGGAGGAACCTGTCTCTCATAACACAGAGGAAGCGCTTTTTCCTTTATGGAAGCTGTTATTTTTATATTTTTCGTTAAATGTTTTCACAATATTTTTTTTTAAGCTCGCGTGCCGCGGTATCGTCCGGCGAAGCGGCAAAACCAATGTATTATTATAAAATTCTGAACAACGTTTTTTGTAACTATTTTGGTTACGGCCACTTCAAAACTTTCGTAGCTCTGTAGTCAATTTCACTCATTTTAGTACTTTACGGGTGATTTCGGTGAGTTGATTAATTTACGGAAATGTATGCGTAAAATACTGCAATTTGTCTCTGGTGTAGAATCTTACGAATGGTTATCAATTCCCATTAAAATTAATCAATTTAAGGTTCTTATTTTTTTGTATACATCTCTACAGGTCATCAATAGCACTTAATTTGACAAAAATGTGAAGTATAATTTATTGTGTTTGCGATTAGTGTCACTCACTTTGCATACCCTACTTAGAATCTCTGTGCACGCCAATCACTGCGAGTGTAGTAGCTAATTTTACAACCTCGTAAATAGTAGTAGTGTAATAGTAGCTACATTGTAAGGTAAACAATGATATAATTGAATTAAAAACAATATACTATTATTGTTTTTAACCAATTACCTTCTAGCATCAATTTAAGTAGAGGTTGTGTTATGTGTACTGAGCAACGAATAAACATTCTTATAATTGTTTTTGTAAATATACATATATATATATACATAGAAACACCCAGACCAATACAAATATACATGTTCATCACACAAATGTTTGTACTCCCTGTGGTACCCTTAGAACAGTCAGAATTTTAAAATAACTAAATATTTACATTAGTTAAAGTAGGGGGTGAATAATATAAAATAAAAGGAAATAAATAAGTCATAATCTCTCTCTCTCGCTGCTGTTTTATATTTATATAATAATTAGTAGCAACTAACTCTTACATTTTTAAATCTACTCTTCATTATTACAATAACAACTTAAAATTAAATACATT
>PQWD01002368.1:69207-115546 GCA_019425675.1 Leucinodes orbonalis
ATCATATTCCCCCTTTAACCAATTCTTTTGCCCCATGCGCGGAGCACTAACATAATATTATAATAATTAATTTACAAAATAATCTTTAACTAAAAAGAGTACGGACCATGAGTCTGTAGATGTAATTTTATTAATAAAAAAAAATGCGAGGTTAATTATAAAAACAGTTATTTGTACTTACTCCATAATAAAGTCTTCAACTGTATACCACCCGTGAACAATATGAAAAGTCCCCACAAAGCTAGCAGGTGTAATACCAAAAACCCAATTGCGTTCTTCCATACAATTTTGTGGGTGAAGCCGAAATCCGTTCCGATGTGTTTGATGTTAATTTTTGAATCCGGAAGTTCGTTTTCGCTATCCACGTTACTTAAAGTCATTTTGCTCTTAACTTGAACGATTTAGATACTAAGTCTTACTTATGGAGTGTGTACTACTGATATTAAGTTTCAACTGATAATGCAGTTTGTAGGATTGTCAGTGCATTCTTGAATTAGACAATGAATGCAGAATCTTGGCAAAGGCTCTTGCTTAATAACAGTTTTTAAATTTATAAAAAATACAACAATAGTTTTGATTAGTTATTTCATAAACCATTTGGTTCCTTTGACAATAAATTTACTGACGGTTGAGGAGTAAGGCTTACAGCGAAATAGTATGTACTATGTCGAAAAACAAATCTTTCTATTTATAATGATATTTTATCTATGAATAATGCATAATGTAGTCAGTAATGAATAATGACCCAAGTTCAGGTCTGGCTCAACTACAAAACGTTCCGTAGGAGTAAACATACGATACTTTTTTAGATTTTTACTATCAAGGTGGGCAAGTTCTTTTGGCGTTAGTATCTACCATTTATAATATCTCTTTGCGAGATATCCTATATTCAACTATAATGATAGTCTCATGCGGGCCTAATTATGGACAACCTAGCTATGAAAAGAAGTTTCCTATTACATCCATTTTATTCTACCAGAAACCGAATATCGACGATTGCAATTCCTGCATCAGTACAGTTTTTATATATGACTAGCTGTGCCCCACGGTTCTACCTGCGATATAGGATATTATTTCGCAGTAAAACGTTGCATATGTGTCTATATCCAGGGAGTCAGCTAACTATTAAAAGAGTTTTTTTCATAAATTAAAGTAGCCTCTAATTTTCTAAGTACATCAGCTATCTGCTTTACTATCCACCCGGACAAACAGACACACAGACGGAAAGGTAGGCAAAATAAATAAATACGTTTTGGTGTATGTGTACCGTAAACGGTTATTTTAATATTTCAAACAGACACTCCAATTTTATTTATATGTATAGATGCAGCCAAATTGTAACTAAGGTTTTTTAAGGTTTGTTTAGATGAGAAATCAATTGATAAAATGTAATTTCAGAAACTATTTATTAAGTGTACGTGAATTAATTAATGGTGAGTAGCAATTGATTGTATTTTCACGTGGTTGGGATAAGGAACCAGGCCTCCATCTGAACAAGTATTAAATATAAATATATAATGGGATGTTATCAACATCGACTGAATATGTGTGTGAAAATGTGCAATAAATGTTGAGTATTTTCAATATTTCTTTTTTATGATTCTTAACTTACTCATGCTTCAAGCATAAGAATTGGGTCAACATTTTTTATATCCTTCTACTTTATGTAAATACATATTAGTTCACCAATTGACGCTTTTCGTCACAAATATGCCCTTAATTAACATAAAACATTTTACATTTAATGTAAAGGAAACGCAAGAAATACATATTGGCGCAATATCCGGCATTGTTTTTAATAAGCAGTGTGGAAATTAAGAAGTATTTACAAATCTTTTACTATTGGCCCTTGGTAAAGTCTTATCGTTTCCTGAACCGGTGGTAGAGTTAAAAAAAAATGGGTCCGGTGAAACACTGGCCACTATAATCATTTGAAGAAGCTGCGGTATTTTATATTACCGAAATGCCTCCAGGATTGTTGGAGGGGAATGATATTAAAGGCATTGGTGACATCGCCTGATTATTAAATCTCAGGATAATTCGTAATCTTTTAACTGCCAAGGTTCCAGATACAATAGAAAAACAATTGTTCCTGTTGGATATATCCGCCAGCAGCGGTTAAAGGGTTAAATGATTTTTTCCAAAGATGAGAATATCCTTTTAATCAATGTTGACGCCTCGTTTAGTCCAGTCTAGGACCTCAATGAATATTTTATTTATTTAACTTTGGTACACAGAGAGATTACTGTCAAGACATAGATAATAAAAAAAATAGTAAATCTAGACAGCAATCTATAAATAGTGTACACAACATGATAAACTGAAATCTTCTGCAGCAGACAGAGTTACATACACATAAATTAATAAAAAATAACAACTCAATAAAATATTATTGAGCTGAGGCCAATAATATTTAGAGGACCGGGATGTCTGGCGCAAAATGGGGGAGACCTATGTCCAGCAGTGGACTGCAATAGGTTGAAGAGAGAGAGAGCTGAGGTCATTTCACTACACACTACTTATCAAATCTATATTCTAATTGCATTTGTATATACTTTCAGCCATGTTATTTTTACCTGCCTTATTTTATATTACTTTATTTAGGTGTGTACATATACTATCCTAAAGAGATAGGTATTGATTGCTGGATCTGTATTTTTTGGTTTTTGGCTCTGAAATTATAGAACATCTTTACTAGGTGGAAGCCTCGGAACCGAGTTGTCTAGGTAGCCCCGCACCACACTAGTAGCCGCTAGGTGGCACCGCAGTGCCAGATATCGTCCCATGAAATAGAAGTGTTTTACACATCTGTGTTAACACCGGGTATAAGAGACCCAAAATCTGTTGTCTCGGGTGACGGGCCCAGTGCGGCGTTAGAATAATTACTGTCTATCAGTTGTTGGTCTCTATCAATGCCGCTCAGTCACGCGTTACACTTACCATCAGGTCCTGACCGTCATGTGCGCTTTGTAACATAAAAAAGACCAGTTGGAAATTACGATGCTTCTTAGTGAGGGAGAGATATATCGTAATAACCAGGCAACAACAAGGATCTCGTCGTACGAGGAGAGCGTCGGTGGCTCAATGGTGTGGATTGTTACCCTCCTACCGGAAGGGGTTGAGGTTCAAATCCCGCCACGTACCAATATGTTTTCAATTTTCGAAATTATATGTACGTTATCCGACGCTCTTACGGTGAAGGAAAACAGCGTGAGGAAACCTGCAAGAAATTGGTTTAGGATACAATGGACAGATTGGCTTAGGAAACAATGGTAAGATTGGCTTAGGATACAAAAGGTGTAACTAGACTTGGTGAGATTAGAGAAGAGTAAATAGTTTTTGAATACTATGGAGTCTTGGAAAGGAAGAAGAAAGAACACGTTTTCTGCCTCTAGTTGCAGTAGTCCGGTTGCTAGTTCGGTTGACCGGACTACTGCAACTTTTTAGTTGCAATAGTTCGGTTCGAACTGATCACCGGACTATTGCTACTTATTTAATGGTTAGTAAAAAGTTAAGTTAAAGTTTTGTTTACTTGCATGTATTTTCCCCATTAACTCGTATATGTCATATAATTATTTGATATTCACGTTAGTACAAGGAAAATGAGCATAGGTATTTTTTGTCGTATGAATATAAAACTCTTAGGAATATTACAATGATTTGGAAAAAAGTACTAGGGGACCATACATAACCGAGAGGTTTTGTTATGAACAAACTGATAAAAAAATCTGTTCACTGAAAAGTACTAATCGGACACCTCCTTAGAGTATCATAGAGACGCCCTAATGATCTATATAAAAATGGCTTATACAAATGTTTATGAAATCGACACATTCTTAAGAAATATATATTTGTCTCTTTTTAACTCAGGCATAATGCCATATGAGAAAAAGGATAAATAATATTTGCTTAATACTAATTTTGGCAACATTTGTAAGTGACGTCACAATCATTTCGACGCGTGTCAGCTTCGCCATGTTTGGTGCCGAGTTTTGTGGTAGTTCGTCTGTCAAATCATTATTGCCTCTAACGTTGTTGATTTCTCGATTTATACGCGAAAAAAGATATTTAAGAGGCTTTCAAAACATTGTGTCACTAAATAAAAACATGCCTTCGTGTTGTGTTAAACAGTGTAGTGCAAGAAAAAATAATAATCAACCTTCATTGACTCTTCATAGGTTAGTTATATATTTTCCTTAGTATTGGTGAGTTTATAAGAATATCGTGTAATTTTATGTATCAAAATACTATTTTGGAACATTATTGAGATGTGCTTTATTGATTTTTTAAGATTACATTGTTCTTTTATTGATCACCAAGAGTTATATTATTTGTAAACAAATTAAGTGATGCGATACATTTAATTGAGTTATCGACTATCGATACATTGTGTATTGTGATATTTTATTATATTTGTTCAACAGATTTCCTGTATGTGAAACTTTAAAGAAGAAATGGTTAGAAGTGATTGGTCAGGAAAATATAAATTCGAGACATAAAATGTGGCATGTTTGCTCTATGCACTTTGACGAATCCTGCTTCAACAAATCTCTTAATGTATGTAGATTACGTGATGGCTCAATACCTTCCCCTTCTCTTCTGGTAAGTGTTTTGGTGAAATGGACATTTAATTTTATATAAAAATTGGTTTTAATATAATAATATAGTTTTTGCCAACTTTCTTTGTAATTAACCTTGTAAGTTATTTGTTACTAAATTGGTCAATCTATTACTTACATATAAATAAAAGAGCGTCGGTGGCTCATTGAGGTGGTCACACAATATTAACCATAATAATAAAGTAATTGCAGTAAGGAACCTTAGACTTGGCACGTCTTTGTCTTGATTTCATTACTTTTTAGAGATAATCAAGCAGCTCCAACGAGACTTGGCTAGATTTTTTACAGAATGTTTTTGGTGGGATTTCACTTCTTTTTGTAGAAACTTGAAAGGAATATTGGACGACCCATTGGGTGTAATGGTTGAGACGTCGGCTACTACACCAAGGGTTCCGGGTTCGAACCCCGGACAGATATTTGTGTGCATGAACATGTCTGTTTGTATTGGTCTAGCGCGCTCGACTTGGCGGGAGCACTACCGTGCCCCTCGATTTTTGACATCGGATGAAGCCCCACCATGTTGAATATATATTGTTTAAAGGCGGTATGTCGATCTCTTATAGTTTGGCTGGGCTCTTTTGTTATCTAAACAGGGTCACCAGGTACTCCAGATCTTCGATTATCCAAGTTTTTATAGTTATACCTTTATGTAGCTATTGAACCCTAACTCTGTACCAAATTTCAGCTCTCTGAGTTAATGGGAAGTACTAGTTCTATTTGATGATTTTGTTATCTAAGCAGGGTCACCAGGTACTCCAGTTCTTCGATTTTCCAAGTTTATCCTTTTATGTAGCCATTAAACCCTAACTCTGTACCGAATTTTAGCTCTCTGAGTTAATGGGAAGTACTAGTTCTATTTTGATGATCATGAGTGAGTGAGTGAGTGTCTGTCGAAAATGCGAAACTTTGCTTGTGCTTAACGTTGGAACTAGATGAGCTACAGACTTGAAATTTTGGATGTAAGTTATTATATCTTACTAGATGACGAAAATTTCAGCGCTCTGGTATTATCCAAAGGTTCTCAAATCGGGGCCTGAAAATGCGGCGAAATGGATCCTGTAAAGGATGGTACGGCAGTGGTTGGCTTCGCGCTCGACTTGGCGGGGCACTGCCGTGCCCCCAGATGTTTGTGGATTTTACCTTTTTGACATTTGACATTTTTCAATTTATTCTTTTAATTTAGATTGTATGTAATTTTTAAATTTGTGATCGATGTTGATTGAAAATAAATGTATTATTATTATTCTAGTATACATATTTTTTCTCAGCATCTTAGCTGGTCTTCCTTATTTACGGGTATAAACCAAGTAAATAAAGTTATGTTGTTTGAAGAGTTGTGTGATGTTATACTTCGTTTTCGTCAATCTGCATGAACTTCCTCACTATTCTACAGGTATTTAGGATGGCAGCTTTTTGCAAAAGAATATATAGATTTTTATTGAGATTTAATAATTTTAAACTATTGTGTATATGATTCGGAATTACACCGGTAGTCGAGACAACTATTGGCACTACGTAAACTTTATCTTGCTTCCATATTCCTTGCTTCCATATTCTTATTATTATATTATTGGTTTCAGGATCATAGTGCTCGCATTGTTCAGAAACTACAATTGAAATGTCAAAACCAAGCCAAAAAACTTAAAATTCTTAGAGAAAAACTAAGGAGGCGAAACAATAAAATTGCAAATTTAGCCAATATAATAACAGATTTCAAAAAATGTCAGTGTATATTTATTTAAGTACAAATAAAAAACATTAGAAAAAGACTAAGCAAGCTATAATTTTGTTTAAAAATTTTAAATGTATGTAAGGTACGGTTGTATCGATACAATGAAAACGTATGTCGGTAAAGCAGGTTACAACACTAGGGACGGCCGCCATTTTATGTGCCAGATTAAGAATAGGTATGCCACGCTAATTTTGTAGGTATGCCCGATCCATGTACTTGTAGATCAATGGACACCTCCGACAAAATTATGGTCTCCTAGTACTTTTTTTACAATATAATCTTTTATTAAAATAAGGTGAGCAAATAGATCATTCCGAACGCTTTATAAAAAAAATTGATATTAACCGAGTTGTTGAACCGTACTAAATAAGTAGCAAAAGTCCGGTGATCAGTTCGAACCGAACTATTGCAACTAAAAAGTTGCAGTAGTCCGGTCAACCGAACTAACAACCAGATTACTGCAACTAGAGGGTTTTCTGTGCTAGTTAAAACATTACTTAGGGTAAGAGCAGAATAAAAATGGTTGTATTATAAAATCAAACTTTAATGCATTAATAATACAGTGGAGTTTTCTTTGACTTAATTGCAGGTGACGCCGGTTGCCGAGTGCTTTCGAATCCAATCTATATAGTTGCTTACTTTCGTGTACACCTGAAATGAACAATACGAAAATGAATAATTAATTTGCAAACCGTATAAAAATATATTAAGATATCTCATTTTCAAATGTTTTTTGATGCCATACACCGCGGGCGTTCGTTTTTAACCCCCGACGCAAAAAGAGGGGTGTTATAAGTTTGACGTGTTTGTGTGTCTGTGTGTGAGTCTGTATGTCTGTATGTCTGTCTGTGGCACCATAACTCCCGAACGAGTAGACCGATTTTGATTCAGTTTTTTTTGTTTGAAAGGTCATTTAATCGAGCGTGTTCTTAGCTATGTTTTTCTTAAAATCGGTTAAGCCGTTTATAAGATATAGGGGATGAAAGTGGGAATGAAAAACCGATTGTTTACAAATATGCCCGTATGGGGTATCAAATGAAAGGAAATGATTCGTACATTACAATAGCTAAGTTTAATTAAAATCGGTTCAGCCGTTTATAAGATATAGGGGATGAAAGTGGGAATGAAAACCCGATTGTTTACAAATATGCCCGAGTGGGGTATCAAATGGAAATGATTCGTACATTACAATAGTAAATAAGTAAAAACAGGGATGTTATAAGTTTGACGTGTCTGTCTATATACTAAAATCTAACTTAACCTAACCTACCTATAAAAAGTATGAATTAAAAATAAAATTAAAAATGTAAAAAACCCCGACACAAGAACTTAAGTAATTTCCCTTTAAAAAGTAAAAAATAATAAAAGAAGCTTAATGTTAAAGTACCTAAGAATGTATTAATAATTCTAAAAAAAAACCTCGCGTTAGGGGACCGCTCTTAAAGTAACAATTCAAATACAAATACTCTAATTAAGTAACAGAGATGAACATAAAAACAAAATTAAGAGAATAATTCAAAAACTTTCATGAAATTCCTTCGAAAAGTCTTGGGTAAAAGCCTAAAGAGGTAACCATCTTATGAAAAATTTCGTAGATAAGAAAGAAATAATTAGGAGCGGTCCCCCAACGCGAGGTTTTTTTTTAGAATTATTAATAGATTCTTAGGTACTTTAACATTAAGTTTCTTTTATTATTTTTTACTTTTTAAAGGGAAATTACTTTAGTTCTTGTGTCGGGGATTTTTTTAAATTTTTAATTTATATTATTCTATATCATATTATTTTGTAAGCCGATTCTTGGTCACTTTGTGAAATGCCAACGCAACTTGGGATCCGCCGGCACTACATATTCGTAACTAAGTGCGCAGTAAAAAGTTCGTCGTATTGACGGAAAAGTTATAATTGATATTTCAAACGTTAAATTATTAATAACAGCTACACTAATTATTCAAGTATGATACTACGCTTATGTTCACCTGTTTACGTAGGTACCTAAATTTTGCTTCATTTTGCGGTTTTTTCACAGGCTACTTTATACGCTACCTCTATGAGGCATTTATCGTTAAAATATTTACCTGGATACCTCGGATCTGCACAGCCTATTCCCCAGGATACAATACCTGAAAGTCAAACAGGTGTATGTTATTATTTATTTGACAACCAAAGGTTTGCGTAAAATATATAATTTTATTCCTACCTGCTTGTACGTATCGCCCACTATTTTCAAATACCACTAAAGGTCCACCGCTATCGCCCTGAAAGCAAAAACAATCTTACGTAGAAATAAAATAATTAATGCCTACACTTAGGTACTTTAAATTATCGTGTTAATGGCTGTCACTCCAGTATGCCAAATTATGTATGGCAACCATATACATATAACTTTGGTCTTTTTAATATTGGTTCTACTGTTAACTTACTCCTTGCCATTATGTATCTTGGTATTGACTGATTACAATCATTTGTTATTATCATCATGAGCTCATTATACATTTGTTATGTACCAAACGCGCTAAATTATTATCTTTTTCTGTCTTAAATTACCTATATGATTTGCTTTTAAGACAAAACTGATGCATCAAGTCTAGCCATTCCATTAAAACACTTAACAGCCCTGGCAGTCCACTGCTAAGCTTAAAGTTTCTTCACGATAGTGGATCATTTTGCCATAATCTCTACGCTAGATGGGCGAGTTGAAAACAAAGAATTTTGAAAAAGGTTATTCTCGTGAGAAAGGGCTACCCGTTCTCTTTTAAATATTTGCATTGTCATGGTCCAGTAGCATACGACGTCTTGAATTGTTTTTTATACGTTGATGACTTGTGGAAAACAAAAAATGGTATACCACTCAGCGGTAGCCGTCTTGCTATCTTCTAGTCTAGTACAATAGAGGCGACGTGACCACCTTTTGCTACAAACGAGGCAACTATCCAACAGGAGACCAACTTTCTTACAGAAGACCAACTTTCTTACACCAAGTTCTTTATGTAGGATTTTCTGGACCGTGGTCCCTCAAATGCCAACGGATGCCTCTATTTCAAGGTATATCACATGGCTATCCTCGAGCATAAGCTTCCACACGGCTTTGCTATTCTTTTGCGTCATGACGGTGTTTAGACGACCATCACGAGGCTTGTCACTGAGGCTAGAGTGTCCACGTTGAAATTCTAAATTCTAGCGTTCTACAGTCCTAAGACATGGTACTGCATCACTAAATAGAGAAGTGATCTCCTCAAACCATTGAAGTCACGATAACCCCCTTTGAAAGTTGTAGCAAAATTATTGCACGCATTATTTTCCTTAGATATTCCCATTTTTAGGGTTCCGTAGCCAAATGGTAAAAAACGGAACCTTATAGATTAGTCAAGTGAAGTGTCCTCCCCTCTAATTTCTAAACTATGGGGTTGATAAAAAGAAATATATATGATGTACATAACCATGCAATCAAACAACGAAATTTAGTTTGAACGATTACTGGTGCGTTGTTTTTTTATACGTCATAAACGGTGAAACACTATTTTCCTAATTTAAGATGTAGTAGGTGCCTAAGTAAATAAAAAATATTTTATTTTATGTTACTTGCTGCTGCGGAACCCCCCACGAGTCCGACTCGCGCTTGGGCAATTAATACTACCGACTTGTCACCTTTGACGACACTATAAAATTATTCGAACAATCTGAAAACAAACTTTTGTTTATGAATTCGTAATTCAAAAAGATGAAAATGGCATATATTTCAATAATCGTAAAATGATAACGACTTAAAAGGTAGTACTTAGTGCCATCTGCAACCCGTTCGCCAATCATGGCGATTATATCAAGCCCCTTTATTATCGCTGAGGTGGCCCCCGAATCTAGCAAATGACTATTACGGGTTATTCAAGTAAAAAAGGAAAGTTTTTTTTTATAGCACAAGGGGCAAACGTGCAGACAGATCACCTGATGGAAAGTGAATACTGCCGCCAATGGACATTTACAACACCGAAGTATCTACAAAATGCGTTGCCGGCCTAGAAAGTAATCATTTTTCAATACAAACATCTCTAATTGAAATAAATGAATAACAACAACATTGTCCAATTACAAGTTACATTTACGAATGAATTTACGAACAAGGTAGATATTATCATCTGGGGACAATTAGAACTGCATACGCGTACGCCGAGATACGTATCGATGAGTGTTGCACAACTTCAGTGTTGTACAAGATTTCTATATCGATAAAGATTAATTTAAAATATAACAAAATTCAATTATTTGCAATGTATAATTTTGTTGCTGGAGAGTCTGACTGCCAATAAATAAATAAACAGCAGTCTATAATCAGTATTTACAAACAAATTAAATGAAAATAATCTAAGTTGCTAGTTATTAAAAATATACAAAGAGCTGTTACTAACGAATAATTTTTATAATTTATTATTGAGTTAAAATGTTGTTACCATATATTAATTTACCATTTTGGAAAATGTACAAAAAAATATATATGAAAACATATTCTTTTTTAAAACAAAATGACAAGTTAACCTCAACATATGTCCACGCAGGATTATTACGAGTATCTACCTATACTCAGTCTTTAGAAGCTACCAATAAGTACCTAGATTTAAATTTCAAGAGTTTGCTTACATTAATGGGATTTAAATGGACCATGATTGGCGAAGTAACTATTAGATTTATATTGACCAGCGTAATAAATGCGTGTTATTATATTTTCTACGCTACAATTTTAAACAGAATACAATTGGAAATACCACGAGAGAGATTTTTTTTCAACGTAAATTGAAATGGAATTAGCTCGACGTTGTAAGGTTTGATTAATTAAATTACTATTATTAAAGACCTGTAAGTGCCTAAGTGTTAGTATATTAAATTATATTACTGTGTAGAAGCTGTTGGATCTCCTTGATAAATAAATATAATCGCTTAAATTCACATAGGGATACCTAGCTTCTATCTAGACGTTTCCCCGCTGGATTCGAACCCACGATCTCTAAGTCACGCAGTCAAACGCTGCGTCCAGTAGGATGAGGCCGTTTTAGTACTAAAGTAGTCGATACAAATTTTATCGATTTTTTCAATATCGACACATTAGCCTCTCTATCCCCACTTAAATCAATATAAATTCTTAGCTGGTCTGTTTACCTGGCAACCATCTTTTCCTTTAGTGAAAGCACACATCATGGTGGGCCTGAGATGTTGTTTAAGCTGTGACTTCATGCACTCTTCGTCAGGTAATATTCTTAGAATGGCTTTAAGAAGGAACTTTGACGACGACTTTTCGACACCCATACGTCCCCAGCCCACTATGGTGCCGGCTTTTGATGCAAATACTTGACCTGGAATGTATGTTATATTCACTTAGAGCTTTTCAGGAAATATTTGGTTTTTTTATTTAAAACGAAGGAAATAATCTTTTTCTTTGCGATACCAAAAACTAATACGAGTACCACTGGACGAGTACGAAAAACACCAAGTAAAAACCAGAGCTGAGCAGAATCTTTCAGGAAGAATTACGCCCCTATCTTGGCGTATTTGAGGAGCCTAAGGCAATATAATGGCAAAGAGCCACCTGTGCTCACCACATACCTGGAGAATGATTAGTGGCGAATAATTAAGTGTACAAATAATTCTAAAATCGCACTGCTTTGAATTCCGGAACAGAAATAAAACTTTTTATCCCGGGTTCAAAGTAAATCCCAGACTTGAGAACAGTTGAACCAAGAGAAGAACACCTGAATAGTTAAATTTAATAGTCTGACCATTCCGTTGTGATTCTTTTTCCGAATTAAATCTTTTGAAGGGAAGGGAGTAATTAAATTATATGATAGGATTTATTCATATAGTTAATTAACTAACTTGTTTTATCGAAGATAAAGTTAAACAGCAATCTTACCAGGCAAAGGCAGACATATTGGCACAATTGTCGGTCCAAACTGAACGGGTTTGTTCAGTGTTGCTATTGCAATATCGTTCTCGTCTCGAACTGCAGTGGAGGTAAACCCTTCGTGGATAGCCACTGCGGATATGTTCCTCATTTCCACATTCCGGAGGTTGTCCATGTGGTCGAGACCTATTAACACCTCCATGGTTCTGAAATCATCCCTGCAATACATAAATAAATAAATAACAACTGACAATCACACAGCGCCATCTAGAAATTGGTAAGCTTTAGTAAGTAGATGACTCTTTAAACAGTCTTCCTTAATATACAATACAAGAATGCACTATTATGTTTACCCTGTTTCAAATCCACAATACCTTATTACATATTTGCCGAAGTTTTATTTAGATTAATTGGTTTTATCATTAGACAGGATGTTACGATGAAAATTGAAATTAGAAAATGATAAAAAAATCGAGATTTCATCTAGATTCTTTGGTTGTAGTTCTGATGAACAGAGGTTAATTAAGTACCTTATATTATTTGATACCCGCTCTTACCATTTGAAGCAATGCCCGGCGCTGAGCACGTGTTTGTTTGTGATGATGGCGCCGCCGCAGTGCATTCGGTTTTTCTTAAGGATAGCCACGGTCCATGGGTGGGAGTGGGGAGCCGCTCGTCGCCCACCCACTATCCGCATAGAAATCACCGTGTCGGGTGTCTTTCCGCATTCTGAATTAAAATTTGAGGATTTAGACATTTTTTTATATAAGTACTGGATAGCGTCAGTGGCTCATAGGAGTGGACTGTTGCTTTCCGATTTAGATGGCTTAGCCGTGCAGGTTTAATTCCGCCACGTACCAAAGTATTTTCCAATTTTCGGAATTATATGTACGTTAATCCGACCCTCTTACGGAGAAAGATCCAAAGATCCTCACGGTGTTTGTGAGAAATTCTGCGCACGCCTACGAAGAGATTCAAAGTTTGTGCATGTTGTGTTCGGCTGAAATGATGAATATTTATCAATCAACATTTCAGACTACATACAACAGTATTTGTTTATATGAATGAAGAATTAAAGGTAACCTATGCTATCTAGTTTGCTAGACTGAAACGAGTGTAAAGTTTTTCACCTACTGGATGGGCAAAAAAGTTGGTAACATTGGATCTACTCGTAAAAAGAAATGCAATGTCATGCTGCCGAAAATCTTTTTTACAGTTTGACAGATAGTAATAATTGTTCTTTGTTTTTTGTATATGCATAAATAAATTTTAATAAATCTTTAGAGGATGTCGTAAAGTTTGATCTGTGAGTTATGTATATTAAATATTTACTGCCACGGGCCTTGACCACGAATTAATTCTGTATAAAAAGTTTATTTGTTCCTTCAAAAAATTAGGAAAGGATCATTTATCACAAACAATTTAGTCCAACAAATAATGACTATGGAGTTTTACAATATGTTCTCTCTGCGTTGATATAAATTTAAGTCAAGGGGCTCGTCGAAAAGAACAAAATAAACATTAGTAATTGGGTATCGAAGTGTCCCTTAAGCAATAAATCCAGTTTTCATCTGGGTCAAAAAAAGAAAAGGGGCTAAGAGAAAGTCGTTCACTAGAGATTACTGTTAACTGCAAAAGTATATGAAGTTATATCCTGGAACTTTTCTGCGTCGATTGAAACCGAAAAAGCAAGCAAAGATTCATTATCAGCTATTTATATTATCAGCAGCAGCAGCATTCATTCACTAACAAATTAGTCTGTAATTGGTACATTATTTTCATAACTGCAGATAACGTCCACTGCTAGATCACGCCACCTAAAACCTAGGACGAGTTGATCATGCGCAGTACGCTTCCACGATGTAGGTATGGTTTTCTCGACTTACCTTATTTTTAAGCTAACGAAGTCTACTGCTAGGCTGAGGTGTCCCCATTTGGCCTCAGATGTCCCAATACGCAGTTTTAATTTTTACCGGAGGGCTGTCCCTGTTTGTTTCGTTAGGTGTTCACCCAAAATAGTATCATTATAACAATAGGTATGCACTACACAAGACGGATTTCGAATTGTTAATATTATTTTTAGTAGAGAGTACACGTTTTGCTATTGTGTACATTTATACGACAACACTGGCGATTAAAAAACGTGCGTTTACGTATGTAAAGCAACATAAAATACTGAAGAATTTATTACAAAAATAATCATTCGCAAATCTGATAACTTTTAAAAACAAAAAAATCTCCGTAATATCGTCATTTGCAGTTTTGTATTTAACACAACTACAAATCGTATGCTATAAAACAGTAATTAATTAAGTCCAAGACTAATAAGCGTACAGTAGCAGTTTCATACTAATGAGCGTTATTTATTCGCGACTAATTAACACGAGCGGCTTAGAAAAAAGAATAGTGCATTATAAAACGATAACAAATGTAATCGGGATTAGTTTCTATTTGTCTCTGTGTAGGACAAGTTATTTTTACCTCTATCTATCAAATAATAAAACAAGGATATGTTGATCAATCGACTTGCAGTATTTTGGTAGATTTAGTAATAAGGACATCTTTTTAAGCATTTTGAAATTACACTGTATGGCTTTTATAAGAAAATACTTTTTAACATCAGGCGTTTGATATATTCATAAATTGAGCAATTTAACTATAACTTGAACACTTCAAATGTAACATACAAAAAGTCAATAATGTAAATATGAAAACACTTACGACATGCCTCTCCCAGGGTCGCAGGCAGCACCTAAAACGATATTGTATAATATCTGTGCAGGTGGTATGTTTTTCCGATAACAATAATGATATATAAAAACAAATGAAGTAATAATAAAGAACGTAGTGATATTTTTAGTTGAATGAGGTCATTGATAATTTCCAACTTCTTTCGAAGCCCAAGCCAACTTCATCTGCACGCATATACGTTCTTCTTGGTTTTCCGCTACGAGACCTTGGTTATCCGCTATCAGCTATCACACATTAATCTGTTTGCTCGGTTCAGTTGAGTCCTAATCCATTAGTGAACTGTGGGCCTGATATGTGTTTAATATCACTCTACAGTTTACTGCAGCCAATTCAAGAAACAGAGGCAAAATCAAGCATTTATTGGGGATAATGTTACTATTGAAATTGATTGGATATTATCTGTTTACCTGAGGGAACGAATAGCTAAATATAACATTAAATTTCTATATTAGGTACCAATAATTCAATACCTGTCCAATAGCCGCGAGAAGAACCACACTGCGTATCATGCTCGGCAATCTTTATTCACACTGGCATGCACAATGTTCCCTTCGACGACTTACTCACTCACTACCGTATAGAAACGCTGAGATTATGCATGCGATAATGTCCTTGTGAATTTAACACGCCAGACGTTATAGATTTCATTTTGGAAATTGGAACTGCACCCGCGGAATGATGGTCATTTTGTTATTATTTAAAAAACAAATGACTCTCAAATAATGTGTTCGAAACATTAAAAAGAAAAAAGTAGGTAATTGACTTTTTTATTTTATTTTTAAAAAGCAATACATATGTAAATTGAACAAAATAGGTATTCAAAAAATTAAGCTTTTCCTTAAATCCAGTATGTACGAGTAGAAGAATTTAAATAAATGTAAATATTGCTACATGTAAACGTCTGACTTGGATATTATAATGTAAAAATATGAATTTATTTTATTAGCCAGTGTGGGTTTTTATTACGAAATAAAAACAAATTACGCAATCGGTTGTACAAACATTGCAATTATTCATATTTGTTCTGTAGTTACAGGTTTGGTTTCTCCGATGGATAGTTTAATGTGACCTAATTGTACAAATTAAAGATTCTTCTTAACATAATCCTATCTTGTATTGATTTTATACAATAGGGTGATGATTTTTTGTAACCATTAAAGTTATACATTAAAAAAATTAAAGTCGTCACATAATATATAAAATTTAATTATAAACTAATCTCAATTAAATTTCAGTATCAAATTACATATAAACTTTTTATGACTTATAGTGCTATAATTATAGATTACACTTTTAATAGTTCGTTTAGACACAGTAAGTTCCTTCTTGGGTCTGCTGTTTAATCCAATTTATATATTTCACCACGATTGTGTATACGCCTGTTGGATGGAAATACAATACATTTCAAATGAATCATCTGAGAGATAATATTTAAGTTCGTAGTATATACCTTTGAACACAGTCTGCCAAAAGTTGGGACGCAAAAACGAAAAACATAAAAACAAATTAAGTATGTTTTAAAACAAGCTGCATAATGTTTTAAAACTAAACTTTAATTATAACATCATTTTATTTCAAAACAAAACTTTTTGAGCTTGTCGTGAGATTTAATATTTAAAAAATTTTAAACCAATTCGCAATCAGTATGTCTGAAGGCGGTAAAAATGTGAACAAATCCCGCAGTTATATGTAGGCCTATGCTATAATTAATTAAGACAGCGTTGGTGGCTCATTAGTGTGAAGTGTAGCATTCCAATCTAGAGGGCCCAGGTTCAAATCCTGCCACGTACCAATGTGTTTACGAATTTTCGAAATTATATGTACGTTTATCCGACGATCTTAGGGTGAAGGAAAACATCGTGAGGAAACCTGCGCAGGCCTACTAAGAGATTGAAAGGTTGTGCGTGAAGTCGGCCAATCTGCACTGGGCCCGCGTGGACGACTCAGGCCTATACACCATATACGGTACACAAAAATACAGATGAATGCCGTTTTCACTTGTTGAACACACAAATAATACTGTAATGTTATTGGTGTACCTAAATAAATACATACAAAATTCATAAACATAATATTATTCTCAAACATAAATAAATGACATACCTGGGTAGTCTGGCATGGCACAGTCAATACCCCATGAGACAATACCTGGAAATAAGAATTTATAGATGAATAGTTGGAAATCGCTTTAAAATAATACAAATCTACTATTAAATTGGTGCTACCGCCATCTTTTAAAACAGTTTGTCAAAAATATTACTTCGAGTTTTCTGGTACAAAAATGCTGCCGTATTATTAAATAAAACTGTTTTAAGAGATGGCGGTAGCGTTCAAAAACATTGCAGCCTTGACCCACAGTATTGAAAAAGTTAGATGTCAGTCAATAAACCAAAGAAATACATTTTCAGTACCCCATCCAATGACCTAGCATTGCAATAGCTGCTTCACTTATACGTTGCTAGGGGAGTACGAAATCAATTTCTCTCTTTCTCTCTTTAATTTGTTGCAGTCCATTGCTGGACATTGGTCACCCCATTTTACGCCAGATATCCGGGTCCTTCGTTTTCCTCATCCAGCCTCCACCAGTGACCTTTCTCAAGTCGACGGTCCATCGAGCCTGAGGGCATCCTACGCTACGATTGCCAAAACTCCAGAACTCGTCTGCTCCAATGGCCATCGGTTCTACGACTTACGTGACCGGCCCACTGCTACTTCGACTTCTAATTACTCCGAGCCTAAATATGTCCTAAATATGTGTCATCTAAAACTGTGTACGTACCTACTTGATACCACTTTTTGTTGTGTGTTTTCCGATTTGTAGAAAAGAGAGGTCCTCCACTGTCGCCCTGTGGACAGAAAGCAAGATTTGAAATTTGTGATATTTTATGAGTACAAACTACATACACACATGGTAACACATACATACACACCTGTAAAGATAATTGGTACAGTCAGCGTCTAAAATATAGGAGCACTTAGGGTATCCAAATTAATAGACACAACCAAAAAGTCAATAATACAGTGCCCATATTGTTGTCAACATTATAGTCGCTCAAGAGATCATGATTATAGATATCTATCCTATCCTGTTAATTTGGATACCTTAAGTCACCCTATCCTTTAGAAGCTGACTGTACCACAGCCATACTTTTAGCCTAATATTAACATAGGCTGTGTACAACCTAAAGGCTACTTACACACTGATATGTAGAATTTGTTAGGGTCGTTAGAGTTAGGCGGATTCAGATGCTTAGCTCTACATGAGATCTAATATCTTTTCGCAAACCTTATGTGGTCGTTTTGGTAATATTTTACATGAAATGAAATCCCGTCAATGCTGTACTACTCCCGACATTAGAGACACAGATGTTTATTTATTACGCCAAAAGTACGATCCGGGGGAGTACAAAAATTTTTGGTGCATTAACATATCTGTTTGTATTAGTCTGGGTGTTTCAATTTATAAAATGTATTTATTTACAAAATAATACATATTAATATTAAAGTACGTACGTACTCAATACCCATATTACAAGCTAGATGCTAATTTCAGGGCTAGATGGCGCTGTATGAATGTCAGTGGATATTTATATATTTATTTATATTGACTAACCTCAAAGGCTCGGGTAGCGTACTATTCTCAAAATGAAAAAGGTACAGCCTTCCAACATTACCAGAAAGATTCACCAACTGAAGACGAGACCATACTATGAATGATCAATCTGTTGCTTGTTGCATTGTCAAGAAAATGTCAAATTTTTGGGTTAGGTATTGTGAATGCATCAGTTTGCCTTGTTACAAAATAAGTTAAAAATGATATAGCACCTGACAGGCGTCCTTTCCAAGGCTGTATGCACACATCATTGTGTCCGGGACGAGGTTGTCGCGGTAAATAGCGGACTTGCGACACCTCCCGTATCGACTATCTGCACTTTCGTCTCGAGTAAGTACCGCGACGACGTCAGCGCCCCCTGTCGAGTCTTGCCCCAGCCCGCCACTGTTAGAGGGAGTTCCGTGAAATCCATATCTGTAAAAAAATAACTTTTTGCATGAAAACGCTAGACAGACAGACTGACAATATCTATTGTCACTCTATCCAGAGTGACCATTTCAGGGTTCTGTATAAATATATTATTCTTGGAACAGAACCCTAAAAATTTGCGGACCAACACAAATCACAAACGATGTGTAAAGGTTAATTTATAACAAAGCACTTCCAACTGCCCATGTCTGTCTGATGTACGAGAATGCCTTAGCGTCGATCATAATGGTGATGATGTGTTAAGATTAATTAATAATTAAGCACTTCCAACTACTCGTGTAATAATTTATTGTACACTTTTTTACAAATTGTGAATAAATAAATAATTTCTAAAAAACGTCCCTTTCAAAACCATTTACGAAACGGTAGACTTAATGAAACTGATAAGATAAGCTCGTTCTCTGCAAAATGCTTATAATAAAAAATATAGCCGTAAGCTGCCTCATCCGACACCAGCGGGAGGAGGGTGGTGACACTATGAGTACTACACGGTAAAACAGGCTTTTCAATGACTTAACCTTAATGCTTCCTATACACTACTCGCGAAGTTCATTGGAAAGCAGTCAGAGACCGGCGACCGAGCAGTGTAGAGGGGTAGGTACTTCGTGCAACTTCGAGCCCACCGACAACAAGTGGAAGTCGCCCGAGGCGAGGTAATATCGGATGAAGTAAACCAAAGTGCCTCTACACTATCGTATTCGTCTAACCTCGTGCAACTTAACTAGTAGTTAATTTCTTTATCGATTAAATACAATACAGATGACTTATATTATTTTGAACAATGAAACATTACAATCATCACTAGAAATGTCAGTATTATATATGGAAAAAGAAATACAATTATCAATTAATTGATTCATAAAAAATAATTCAATCTTCCTTTAATTCTAATAACTTTAAACTCTATTATTCGTTAGATTAAATATTCTCAGCATTGATTTTGATAAAGCGTATTAGGGAATGTTAATGTTCACAACAATCGATTATGAAACACCTGCCACACGAAAATAGTGTTGAATTAGATTCGATTGCAAAATGCACTAAACATTTGGTTGCTATAGGCAAAGGATCATGAACAAGTTTTATTAAGTATATTTTTTACCAGGAAAAAATTCATATTATCACCTAAATATAACTAGTGATTCCGATTATAGTATATACGAGTATGTTACACTATAATAGTATATATGTTATGTATATATATTATAGATAGTGTGGTTATGTTACTAGGTGGACAACTAAGGCCCATACACCTTTTACGGGTAGGTTCGTGCCCCTCGGTGAGACTTATAATCAGCTTATGCTGAAGATGAGCTACTAAGAGATGGATAAAATAATAGAGGGCTTGATTCCGCAGCTGTTAGTGGGATAGGTTAACGATCATGTAAGCCAAGCAACTGCTGCAATGAATTGTTTTGTATTTCATTTAAGACTAAACTATGGGGTGGAGGGTTGATAACCTGAGATACAGGATACTCTTAGTTCAGGTATCAGCCCACCAAATGTGCTCACTTTTTGTTAATAGTTAACTCTCATTTATTTATGTAACTTAAATGTAATTGGTGAGAAATAAACTTTATTATTATTTAGTATACTTTCGTTCATCAGATGGGAGATGTAAAATATTATTCCCAGACCCTTTGTGTTTTGCAAGGCTCGTCGATCGAGTGGTAGACTCGATACTGAGTCGGGCTCGTACTAGGTGGTAGACTCGATACTGAGTCGTCTAGGTAGGTACCAACGCAGTGCCAGATATAGTCCCGTGAAATAGTGTTTTACATTTCTGTGTTTCGGGATGAGAGCTAGTAAAATGACCGGGAATAAGAGACCTAACATCTGTAGTCTCGGCTGATGGGCACAGTGCTAAAATGATGGAGAACAATTACTGTCTATCAGTTGTTGGTCTCATTCAATGCCGCTCCGTCATGGTCAGGCGTATCACTTACCACCAGATGAGCGTCTTGATCGTCCTGTACACTTTGTAACATAAAAAATATAGATAATTAAATGGCGATTTATGTACGAATGCAGGAAGAATACCACGATAGCTCGAAACTATTGCTTTTGACGAAGGTAAATATCAACTTATTGCGTTTTTGAAGTGGCTTAGATGTTCATAGGTGCTGGGGTCTTTGGGATTAGCGCCCTGTAAATTGGCCACATTATTAAGTAAGTAAGTAAGTAAGACGGAGCTTCTCAACAGGTGGGTCTTAAAATGAACATGGACAAGGCGAAAGTCATGTCTAATGCCCATGTCGTACCTATACCGATATCAGTTGGAAGTTCTGTCCTCGAAGTTGTTGACGAATATGTGTACCTGGGACAGGTAGTCCAAATGGGTAGGTCCAACTTCGAGAAGGAGGTTTCTCGTCGAATCCAATTAGGATGGGCAGCGTTCGGGAAGTTAAGGAAGATCTTTTCGTCCAAAATACCTCAGTGTCTCAAGACGAAGGTCTTTGACCAGTGTGTGTTGCCAGTTATGACATACGGAAGCGAAACGTGGTCGCTCACTAAGGGCCTCTTGAATAGACTCAAGGTTGCTCAGCGTGCTATGGAGAGGGCTATGTTAGGTGTCTCCCTACGCGATAAAATCCGAAACGATGATATCCGTAGGAGAACTAGGGTGACAGACATAGCCCAGAGGATTAGCAAGTTGAAGTGGCAGTGGGCGGGGCACATAGTGCGTAGAACCGATGGCCGATGGGGCGGAAAGGTTCTCGAGTGGCGTCCACGTAACGAAAAGCGAAGCGTAGGCCGACCCGCAACCAGATGGACGGATGATCTGGTTAAGGTGGCGGGTAGATGGATGGATGTCAACTGCAAGGGATCGGTCCGCGTGGAAATCATTAGGGGAGGCCTTCGTTCAGCAGTGGACATAATTGGGCTGTAATGATGGTGATGATGATTAAGTAAGTAGGTGAAATTGGTAATATAAGTGAGAAAACTTACCATACATGTATTTCATATGAGTAATTCATATTGCTTAGAAAAACAAATAAGTTCCATGTAAGTATTATATGGTGCTTCGCACATAACACAAAAAGACGATGTTCTTAGCAATCCGACAAATCACAAAATAAGTGTTTTTCCGCACTTGATTGGTTTTATTTAAAAGAGAAGTTCTAGAAAGTATTATTTCTTTCTGCTTAAAATTTTTTTAGCAATGTGATCAAAGTCAAATTCAATTTATTCATTTAAGTCTAACAAAAGCACCAATTAAGCGAGAATAATTAAAATGTTAAATGAAGAGCAAAAGCGGTTCAGTGTTTAATATTTTAAAGAAAAAGCTCCCAATGAAAACAACAGAAATAAGCCGTTTAACCAAACGGAGTTATTATAATTAATGTGTAGTCTTATGTCATTTATTTACTCGTACCTATTATTCAATAATTGCATAGCTTGACCTAAGCCCTTTGCTGTAGTGCTATTGTTTTGACAGAACTCTCCCTGCTACATCTCTTGAAAAATATGTTTACCAAACAGGAGGCAAAATCTTATTAGGTTACCTAGCCATCCCCGCAACGCCTAAAACTATACTTATTTTTAGGGGATTGTCGTAAGTGGCTGAAAATGTCTACAAAATGGTATTGTGAAAGATCAATCCCGGCCTCTTGCGTATTTCGGGGGTCGTAGGTTCGACTCGTGCCCCAATGTGGTCTGGATGTTTTAGGCTGAGGTGATAATGAATTCTCCAGGTGGGGAATTGTTTCATTTAGGTAGTTTACTTTCATATACTTTTATTTAAGAATAGTAGAAATAAAAATCTTTGAACAAATAGGTTTGGCATAAGATAAATTATTCGTTTATAGATTTTGTATCTACAAACGAATAATCTATCTTTAAATGTATTATTCCCTACCTTAAAAATAGTCAATCGTAATTTAAATTCAAACAAATTTGAGGGGTTCAAAATTATACTCACCTTCACTCGGCAAGCATATCGGTCTAACTTTGTCAGAGAATTTCAGTTTCTCGTTCAAAGTCAGAACCGCTATGTCGTTGATATCCCGAACTGCGTTGGATGTAAAATCTGGGTGTTTGACCCCATTGGCTACCCGCAAAGTCATATAGGTGTTGTCAAGACGATCGTGCATACCGACGTATACAGCCAAATCATGGAAATGTACTCTAGAAACAAAGAAAATGTTTAGTAACATATTTCAAAATAAGTTTTTTTTATCCCAGCATTATCTTTGATTATATTATCATTAATACTTGAGTTTTACCAAATCAAAAAAACGAGTGGCGAAAAGTTTGAAAAGTTGATCTTTTTCGGACCAGAGAAATCAATTTTTCGATTTCAGATCGCCATCCCTAAAAGCGAATAAAAGCGTGTGTATTTTTTTAGCTTTTGTCTATGTTATCGTTCGCGTAAAATTATTGTCATTTTTAAGTTTCTTTATTCTATTAAATATATTACGTTCCGGCATATCCTGGGATCCCTGAGCTCCTGTTTTAAGCTTATTTTTTTTGTGTGTAAATCTGTTTTTTTTTCTGTATCTCTAAGTACTGGTTTCAGAGAGCATACTGGACTAAAGTATTGGGAAATTACTAAAAATTAAAGTTTTATTTATAAACAAACCCAAAAGTGATGCAATGGCCAGCAGTGAGGATGTGCATATCGGTGATGATGGCCCCGCCACAATGCAGTTTAGGCCCCAGCATCAAAGAAACGAGCCAGGGGTATTCATGAGGCTGAACAGTAGTTCCACCCACGATACGTCGATTCTTTCCGGCTATACCGCATTCTGTTGAAAATAAGTAGTTGTGACCAATATTAACATACACAGATATTGTGTGTAATGTATGGAAAAGTAAATGATACCTAATAAAATAAAAACAATGGGCGAATAAAGGGGATCTTTTATAAATGGCGATTTTACGAGTGGTTTGTTTTAGAAACAAATAAATTATACACTTACCACAAGTATTATTATTTTTAATTCCTTGAACCTGTTATAAAAAACAAAGTTAAAGTCAAATCAAAGCAGATGAATGATGAATAATGTCAAAGCAGGAAACTCTTCACTTTAACTTACTAAAACGTTTAATAGGTATAAGACGAGCCCTATTTGAATCATTTTAATAAATCAGCAGGATCACGTGAGAGGGTGACCATCGTAGCAGATCCATATGATTTCATATGTAATCAACCAATACACAAAGTTCTAATTAAAAATCACCCGTGCATGGTTTATGTTTTCGTACAAATAATACCTACATTTTATATTCGTATTATTTCGCTTGGTCATTTGAATAGGGTAAAATTTCCACATAAATTAAAAATATTTTTAGTCAAGACTAACACCCATAGTAATTTCCCTTTTTCGTTAAATAAATAATTAGAAAATATGAATAGAAAAAATTGGTCTATTTCTTGAGGTTAGGCTAAGTGGTTAAGTATATAGTAGGACTGTCCACTTCTGTAGGCTGCTGCTGCTGTGGAAAAGTACCTATAGTTCTTACAATTGAAAATAAAATACTTTTATTGTATCGCTCTTTAAATCAAATAAAGCTGGTATTCTGCAATGAAGTGCCCTTTGTTAGCTGCAATCATAGCAATAATTAGGTAAAACTTCAATGGGTATATCAATCAATGGGTAGGTATACTTTAATTATTGTTATACCCAGAGTCGGGGTAAGGCGTGGGCGACGTGGGCTACACCGCCTACGCCCTCGTGGTCCAAAAGGGCCTCGCGCTTCGAAGGCACGTAAAGGCAAATCCCACCAAAAACATCCTGTAAAAAACTAGCCAAGTCTCGATGGAGCTGCTTCTGCTTGTTTATCTCTAAAAAGTAATGAAATCAAGACAAAGACGTGCCAAGTCTAAGGTTCCTTACTGCGATTACTTTATTATTATGGTTGATGTTGTGTGACTTGGCCGTTGAAGAGTAATCAAGGATACAAAACCAGGTGTTCCATGACACCATTGCACTATTCTGTCGCCAGAACCACTACCCATTGACGATACAAATTTGCCACTTGGAGAACGGTGATTCAATAACCCGTTCGATTGTAGGCTTGATAAAGCCACCAACGTATAAAGAATGTTCAACGTCAAGCGAAGCTAGATTAAATGAAAAGACGTTTACCACTACATTTTTGCAATCATAGTCGATTTTTCACGTATCGAAAGTAGAAGGGGGGCATTAGCATATCTCTGAGAATTCTTCATCAGATACTCCAGACCTTCAACTTTTGACATCGGATAAAGCGGCCGACCATGTTGAATATATACTGTTTAAAGGCGGTATGTCGATCTCTTATAGACTGGGTGGGCTCTTTAGTTATCTAAGCAGGGTCACCAGGTACTCCAGATCTTCGATTATCAAAGTTTTAATAGTTTTCCCTTTCTGTATCCATTAAACCCAATTCTGCACCCAATTTCAGCTCTCTGAGTTAATGGAAGTACTAGATCCTATTTGATGATTTTGTTATTTAAGCAGGGTCACCAGGTACTCCAGATCTTCCATTATCCAAGTTTTTAGTTTAACTTTATCTAGCCATTAACCCCCAACTCTGTACCAAATTTCAGCTCTCTGAGTTAATGGGAAGTAACTTAGTTCTATTTTGATTGTCGAAAATGCGAAANTTCATCACATTGTAGAGATAATGCGTGAATTATATGTTGGAGGGGACGACCGTAGATGTTAGATACTTAGAAAATGTGATTTTCGCAGCCTTTGTCTCCCCTTTTATTGGCTAAATTCCCAGTTATATTTTCCTTCACATGGCATTTTAAGCGCTATACGTACGTATTTTAGAGAGTGTCACAAGTCACGCTCGTCTTCTGTTTATGCGGACGATAGTTTACAATGTTATCATCACTACATTGTATAAAAACAAAGTCACTTTCTTTGTCCCTATACCCGTATGTAAGCTTAAATCTTTAAAACTACGCAACGGAATATGATGCTTTTTAAAAAATAGAAATATATAATAACATCCATAAAAGTTGAAAAAAATGTTAGTTATGAGGTTTGCGGAGAGCCGGGGCCGGTGGGAGCGTGCTTTTATCAGCAATGCACATGTGCGAAGCCGGTGTGGGTGGCTGGTGATGTAATTCATAAAATTGAATATCAAACGTACATCAAGTATTTAACAATATTATTACAAGGTTCTGATTGAATAAAGTAAATAAGGGCCTTATTAACTAAATTTATGAAATAATCGTTTATTTCACCTGATAAAAACCGTTGACCTCCATTCAAACAAATTTAACGACTACTATCACCTGATGGAGAGTAACGTCCCAATCTCGCTATGTCTATGCTTTGTGGGAAGGCCTATTCTCTGCACCTGGACATTTAAGGCGGATGATACATGATTGACAAAATGAGCAGTCTCCTGTCCAGTTTAGTTTTACACAAATGCTTTTACCTATAGGAACGTTGGCAATGGTTTGACATCAGGTCGCTGGTGGGTTACAGAATAATATATTTTCTGTGTTTTGGAACAAACCTTTAAGAGTTGTTTGGTGTTTCGTTCGTCCCTTAGCCGCTTCATTGCACGGGAAGAGAAGAGATGGTGGCAGTTATATTCAAATACTGTCACTGGTTATTAATTGTTTACCCGAAAAATATAAGCCATAATATTCATAAGCCCGTATTTCAATTTTCCGAATTACAATTATCCGAATGTTTTGTTTACCAAACAAGACATGTGATATGCTCTTATTTGCCCGAACATTAAATTCCATTATGATTTACACACCATACATATTGTTATCCTTATTTTTGATTGCAATAATATTGTGCAACATAATTTTCAAACGCCGCAACCGCAGGATTTCCATGAGGTCATTAAATAATAATCCTAGCCTTCTAACACCTGAAAAATTTCCGGGTGATCATAAAAATACCCTAACCTATAAATTCTACGCGGAATAATTTAAGTCTTAGATAACATTTGATGATTTTTAAAAGAATATTTCTTTTCAAGTTAAATAATTAACTCTTAAATAAAAAACCTAACGAATTTTTAAATCAAACGTTGAAGTGAAAACAAATTGGAGCAACGACAGTTTAATATCCGAATGGGTCTCTAAATTAATTTGCCTTTATTACATATCAAAGAGCCACTTGTCAAAACCGGCTAAACTAATCAGCATTCCATTTCCCGCACTTAGTGATGTCTGAATTTAACATAAGTTTTATGGAAATGTGACAATCGTCATAAGATGATCACAACTAAAGACAGATGTAAATAAAATTTCTTTATTCTTATTGCATACATAAAAATCGTACTGAAATTGAGAAAAATAAATGTAATTTATTAACCTTACAAATAAGGTATAATTAAAAGAAGAAACGATAAGATTGTTCAAAATAAAGATATCTTAATTCAACCATATAGTTAGGGAAACAATTTAGTCAGCATTGTGTCACAGAACATTCAATTATTGAAGTTAAAATCACGGTAACCGTTCGTGTTCTAGATTGAGAGCATCAATTATATTTAAAGCAATTGCATCCGTGGTCTAGTTGTAAGTGCCTTAAATTTAGATTGCTGCATGGGGGCATGGGTTGAAATCCCACGGGCAAGCCGCACGGTGAGGGTCCCCTTTGAGCGTTTTTTCAAATTTACTTAGGACAGTACTAGGGGTAGACCCGGTACTGAGTCATCTAAGTAGGTACCACCGAAGTGCCAAATAATAACTGTTTATCAGTTGTTGGTCTCAATCAATGCTGTTTGGTTATGGTCAGGCGTATCACTTACCATCAGGTGAGCATTCTGACCATATTGTACACTTTGTTACATTGATTCCGTGCCTCGGAGGTTAGGTACGTCCACTTGTCGGTCTCCGCTGTCAATATTGATCGTTACATTAAAACCACGGCGGCGACCGTAAGGGTGTTTCGAGACTCAATTTTGACAAAATTTCAAGGGTTTATTATTCATCAATCTGAGTATCCACTCTTTAAGGAAAAGATTTGCTTTTAAATGACGATTTCATGAGAAGACATTATTTTATGAGGCGTATTTATTCGTGGCCCGTTGCTCTGGTCGTCTGCAACAAACAGATCTCGTTCCAAGTCAAATACTTCTCCTGACATCTCTTTTCATTAATTCAATCCAATAATTTTGACTTAGAAACATTAAACCATTCATTTTGCAATTTGAAGTCTTAAAACATTCCTAATCTTTAGAATAAGTCAAATAAAATATTTGGCATTACGTGTTATATAATACTGCCATTGTTTAATTTGATTTATTACACTGAATTCAATGAATATTCATAACAATGAGGCAAACGCAATCTTTAATTAGCCGCATATCTTCTCCCCAGTGATATTAAATAAACTTAACTACTTGCGAGTCAAACCACTCGGTACGACTGGTTAATTAATATCAGACATGTGAACACCGTAATTACAAGAGCAACTATAAATTAAACCATATTTAATAATCGTTACAAGAACCTTTTAATAGAATGGATCACGAGACAGTATACTTAATTAGTATGTTGGTTACTCCCTACCACACGTCTTTGCTTGCGTCAAACCATTTTCATATATTATTGACTCGGTGAAGTTCCAAGATAAATTAATCTGAAATGATAGAGTTAACTCGAGGATGTGTTTTTGAATAACTATGTAAAATTTTTAGTTCCGGTTATATTTTACTACTCACTACTACTACTAGTCACATTTAGACAAAGTAAAATAAATGCAAATATTTCAACGAAATAGATTTTTTAGATGACATCATTGCAACCAGCAAGCAGGCAAGCTTTTAATAAGGACTAGGAAACTTATGAAACCACAAAAGAAAGTCATAACACTAGATTTGGGCTTGTTACGAATCATGGCCATTCCAATTAATATTATAACACAAAGATAGTAATAAAAAAACTTCATGAATTTTGATCATATTTTACTCAGTAAACGACATTGGCGAAATTATATTAACAAAATCTAGCTATTCTAGCTTTTCAAATTTCAATCGATTTATTTATCAACTGTGGCTTTGTAAACTCTGGATCTCAGAGATGCTAAGTATAGTTTTATTACCTGTATTTACGAGATCGTCGCTAAATAAAAATTATAAATTATGTATCCAATAACTGGATTTTAGGGAGAATTTCGAAGACAATTTTATTTAATTTTCCTATTCTTGTTATTTTCAAAAGAATAAAATAGAGAACGAATTTATACTTTATTAAATTATTTCCCCCCTTGTTGTCTTATGTTGGATATAGATCTCACCCTTATTCTCAGCCCTACGTTTTCCTTATCCAGACTTTACAAGGGAACATTTGTAAGTCGTCGGTCCATTGGGTCGGAGGGCGTCTCGCACGGCGCTTTGCAATGAGCAATGTTTCCTCCAGAAATTGTCTGTTCGAGCCATCGTCATATGGAAAACAGGTGATAGGCCCACTGCCACTTTAACGGGCTATTGGACGGGTTATGTTCGTAACTTTATCATCTTTGATTATATTCCTTAAATAGACCCAAAACATTGCTTGCTCTATTACCTATAAATTATTATGTGCCTACACATATTAAACTATTTCAACCATTAGTCATAAAAAAACAATTGTTATATTTTTATAAGCAAAGTCCACACCTGTGAATAGGTAATTTCTGTTTATTTTCATTATGGTAATGTTAGGGACACATTTTGATAGTTAATCGATCCTGACTATTTGAGTGAAATAACTCAAACCTTAGATGATTATTTAACAAGTGACCGCTGTTGATCGGATACCAAAAATACTTTCTATGTACTAATAAATTGAAGTTTATGAAACAAATTAAAATTAATTTACAGTAATTAACACTTGGATTGAAAAAAAACATCTCCTATATTTAAATATGTACCCAGGACTTATTTTCTAAATATATTTTATAATTATAGGAAACAAAAAGTTGCCTTACACTGTAACAAGGGCTTGAAAATTAAAATAACTTGAAGTTATATTAATATATTCAATTATACATTCCTTATACTTTCAGGTAAACCAAGTTCTGAATATTAGGGCAATTTTGGGCATTTAAAGAAATGAAACTTGCTACACATTCTAGACCCACGATCCACCATGCACCATGGCGAATCTTACAAAATAGGAAATGCCAACACACGTGAGGAGATATCGAACTTAACTTTTAGGGGCAGATATTTTAGCGGAAGCTAATAGTATAGTCCAGCAGATACTGGGCAAAAAATAAATGATGATACAAAAGCGGACTATCCTTTTATTATAAGATGTTTATTTGATATACATCTTAATTATCATCAACATCAGTTCATTATATGTCCCCACCGAGGGCACGAGCCTACCCGTAAAAGGTGTATAGGCCTTAGTCGTCCACGCGAGCCAGTTGATTGCGACTTCACGCATAACCTTTGTATCTCGCGTGGGTGCGCGCAGATTTTGTCACCGTAAGAGCGTTGATTACGTACAGACAATTCCAAAAATATAAATACATTCGTACTGGCGGATTTGAACCTACACCTCCACAGATTAAAAGGTTCACACCAACGAGCTATCGATGCTCTTAGTCATCTTAATTATATTAAGATTATATTTCTAAATATATGTAAAAATAACATTGATAAATTCCTGTTTACAACATTTCAACAAACATATCAAGCACTCTTATATTTGTTCTTTCAATCAATACGATTTCAATTTTATTTCGTTTTCCTTATTGTATTAGTTATAGTTTCTGAGAACGCTTCATGGTTCGTATTTTCTAAGTCAAGGCTTTTCGTAAGCCGGCACACACGTCTTCTTTTAACCTTTGTTCATTCTAATTCCACAGAGGAAAATCGTCTTATGAAACCAAGACATGCTTTCAGTAATATAACGTATAAAAATGAGATTAAATAGAAATACAGATAATGTAGTGTTAAGTCATAATTTGAAAAGCGCGCTACGCTTCACTACATACGTAGTATAAACAAAATCGCTTTTTGTCCCCATGTCCCTAGTGCGCTTAAGCTATAAAACTACGCAACGGATTTGGTGCGTTTTTTTGATATTTAGATGATTAAAGAGGAACGTCCATATGTATAATATCATCGATTTAATATGAGAAATACCGTTATTTTTGAGGTTTCCAATGTGATGTCATAAATAATTTCATGCTTTCCTTTCATTGCAAACGCAGGCACCCTAGAAGATTATCAAAATACTTACTGAGAATTGTTAACAATAAAAAGATCTACAGAAGACTCCGCTATGACATATGTTTATCTTTCATGGATATCCCACAAAACATTTTTAAATTTTTTTTTAATGACAATTATGAACAATTTTCGATTTTTTACCAAAAAATCATAGATCCTTATCCAATTAAATACATTAAATATACTGTCGATTTAACATAATCTATAAGGCCCTGTACAGCATATGATTTAAATAAATATTTTCGAAATTATTACAGATTTAAAATTGCGGTAAGTACGTTGCCCGTACAGCCGACCAGGCAGCGGAGCGGCCTATTACGAATATAACCATTGCACCCGCGCGAAGCATGGCGGGTCGGTAGTACGATATATATGGTTAAAGTTTAGGATGATATTTCACTAAAGCAAAGTGAGCCTTAAGGGGAACGCCATGCTTAGGCATGAATGATTAGGCAACTTTGTAGGTATCTCTCGCACAAACTATTAAATTTATAAAAAATATATTAAAACCCTCAATAACATTTTTTAAGACCAACACATTGATACCCCACACGTGTGGGTTTGATGATTTTTATATATTTTATACAGTTAAATGTATGGGGTAGCCCAATATATTTCATATATTTTTCAAGTTTCTTTTCAAAACCTTATACGGTTCACAAAATATATATACTGACAACGTTTAAACTAACATGTAGTGTTAATAGTTTCAGAGAAAATAGTGTGCATACGGACAGACAGCCAGACATGACGAATCTATTTTTTTTTTCTATCCTGCTCAACACAGCAATCTTTTTTGTACATTTAGCTGCTGGTTTCACTGACTGTAAGTCGAGTTTGTCTTTAAGCTATGTGTGAGCCTTTGAACTCACACAAATCATGTTCTGGAAAACGGTTTTGAAGGCTCGGAACGCTATTCCTTCTCAGTCTTGAGTATATTGTACTGCCAGAGCCTTTGAGTTTGACGCTAAGCATTAACATGCTGTGACAGCTTATTCTGACTTAGCACTTCTAATGGCATTTCCTGTTTTACTGATCGAAGACCCAAATCTCGTAGGATAATTTATCTGACATTCGGAATATTGAACATGAGTCTGATGTTTTGGATTGAAACCTTTCCAAAATTTCAATGTTGCTGTTTGATCTGTTCCCAGAGTTCGATTCCGTATGTCCAAACAGGTTTGATTACTTCTTATAGATACCATTTTGCTCTCATTTGAAAGCTGACGACTTCCTCCCAATAAGCCAGTATAAGCTTCTTTCTTTGATCAATGTTACATTTACTCCAGATATGTTTCTGCCAAGTTAATCTTCTGTCTAAATGCATTCCTAGGTATTTGCGGTGTCTGATTGAGATTGATTGCCATTTAGCGTCACTGAGGACAATCACCTTTCTAAGAGTAAACGTAACGTGCACGGATTTACTGCTATTTGCTTTATTCTCCACCTGTGAAGCCATGAGTCGATTTTGTTAGGTGTTTTTGGAGATTGCTGATGCAACCACAGGTCAGAATTGATTGACATTAAAGCAGTGTCGTCTGCGTAGTGGCTATAACTGTATCAGCGTTAGTTGGAATGTCCGAGGTAAATAAGGTACAGCACTGGACCAGAATGCTTCCTTGTGAATACCTGAGCTAATTTTGAATAATTTGATGTGGTCTCATTAAATTTGACTTCGAAGCATCTTTTCTCTAAGTAGCTCTTTAGTTATGGGGTAAATGAGTGTGGTAGGCTCTTTTATTTTAAATAAAAGGCCTGTGTACCAAACTTTATCAAATGCTGACTGATGTCTAAGAAGACAGATGAACAATATTTTGTTTTCCAGTGATAGCTTATCGTGTTTTGACAATCTATTCACTTGTTCTAAAATCTAAAGAGTTCAGATTATTTCCATTTGGCTACAGAACCCTAAAAAACTGCAATACCGAGGTTACACCAGTCCAATAAAAAATATCGTCAAGGAGCTGCTTAACCCTGTAATGTGTAAATCTCGATCGTGAGTCGCCTGTAGAAATATTTACTGTATACAGAATGAGTTTCCTTCAATCATGCAATTGCCATGGACGTATCCTCCGTTCCCTTCATAATATGAAAAAAATCAATGAATTCAACGTATGACCTTTGTCAAATTCGGTAAATGTAAAGTAATAATCTTCATTGATATTTATCGTTATCTTTCGAAGGAGTCGCTTTTTGGTGATAGAATAAATCGAAGGCGTAGCTGTAGCGTTACGTAAAACGCTATGTGATTTCAATCTTTGTAATGTCTACGTACATACTAAATTTAACGAGTAAATGTTATTGCGTCGTGATTTAGCCGTAAAGATAATATCTTATATTGGATAGCGGACTGGACTTGAGTAATTTAGTTGCAATGAACTTTGTAACTTTAGCAGCTAACTTACAGTTTAATACTTAGTTACTTACGCTTTGAAGTAAAATCTTAGTTAAAATTATCAAAATTGCATTGAATTTAATATGATTATCATGTCAATTTAATAGAGATTACTAAGTTTGAAAACTATTTGACGACCCAAGTGATTAATGGTTGAGACGTCGCGACGCGCCGCTAATACGCCATGGGATCTAGTTTCGATACCCTAGTAGTAGAAACTTTTGTGTGCATGATCATGTCTGTTTGTATTAGTCTGGGTGTTTCTATGAATAATATGCATATATATATATATATATATATATATATATATATATATATATATATATATATATATAAAACAACAATAATTATAGGTATGTTTATCCGTAGTTTTATCCATATTACAGGCTAATGCTAAGTTTGGGGCAACATGGCGCTGTATGAATGGCAGTAGATATTTATATTGAATTACTAAACAATACTTTTATCAATTGTATTCCACAGGATCAAATATATTTTCCATAGCAAGGGTTCTGGGTTCGATCCCCGGGCAGAACAAACATTAGTGTGCATGAAAATGTCTGTTTGTAATGGTCTGGATGTTTACTATACAATATGTATGTATTTCAAAAAAAAGTATATCAGTATGTTTATACGATGTTTAGTACCCATAATATAGAGTTCACGCTTAACTTGGGGCTCTATGGCGCTGTGTGAACGTCAATGGATGGATATTCAATTTCATTCATTTCATTCCATTTTCATTTTATTTTAATGCGCTAACCTTCCATGTTCACTTAATACATAAGGGGAAAGTCTCTGCTTTCCTAATTTAATGGCAACCCTTTGCCAATCGTTCACTGATCAAGTAACACACTGTGTAACATTTGCTGATATGCTGTTTCTATAGGCTTAAAGCCAACTGACTCGTCATTTTCCCCGTTGCAGCTGTTAATGTTATTTACGGCCAACAACGGCAATTCCATCCAAAACATGTAGGTTTACTTCTTAATAGGCACTTCTACACTAATGGATATCAATTTGACTTCGAGATTTATCCACAAACCTAAGTTTTGATTCCCATGAGGGGAACAAATGCATGATCTATTATCACTCAAAAGAATATAAAAATTAATATTATAAAATGATATGAATATTATATTCAATATGAATGTTATATTCAATATATAAAATTTTCGCGATCAGCCTGTGTCGAGATCTCATTAAGAAGCAATTGTGAGCTTCATGATTCAATTGTATGAAACCTTATCAGCTTTAGAAAGCCGATAAATATTTGCCAAAAAGGCTTTACAATGTGAAAAGTATACTAATAAGGCTACTGCAGAATCAATCTGGAGATAGCTGAACTTGTGATGTTTGTTCGCTTGCCAAATGGTGATAAAAAGGTGATTTACGTTTGTGAAAATAGTTGGATACAACCATTTTAAATTAAACCTCGTCTTTGTAAATTTACTGTAATTACTGACGTATAGAATTTAAATTTCATTAGCCTTAACTTGAAGCCTTAATGGAATATTGATTATAGACTTTGGTCTTGGCATTTCAACATGATCCGAAAGTTAACCCTGTGGCAAGCAAACAACGAGAATAAAATGTTAAGAAATAACGTAAGTAAGTATATCATAAGTATATCATAAGTAATAACGTAATATTATCATAAGAAAACTCGTCTTTAAATGTTGTACATAGTAGATACATTGTTCGTTCCAAAATACTTTCTAAATGCATGCTAATAACTCATTAAACTTGTTCACAATAAAATACACCTTCAAATACTCATTTACGTTCACACAAAGTCTCACAACTCCTGCTCAAGTTGGGCCCTGATAATGCATAACAAATTAAGCTTTGAAGATTTTCAGCTTCCACATCGCCACACATCGTAAACATTAAGCGGCCTAATACTTCTCCCTCTCCCCCTGTCTCTTTCGCACCCACATTATGTTCGAAACGATTACATTTATTGTGTTAAAGACAGTGTTACACTTGACGCGGCTGTTTATACAGCTGTTGATGCCTTATTTTTGGACGTTTCTCGGAAAATGTGAGTATTCAAGGATTAAATACGAGTTTCACCAAAGTACCTACCTGTTTCACGTGTTTTATACGCAATCAGATTATGTGACGAATACTGTACGGCAATTAATAATGGATTTGAAATACGTTGATGTTTGTTGAGAAATTCATTGCTTTCTACATCATGAAACAAATTACATCCTTTCATGATGTTGAAGTACAATCACGTTTTCATTCATTTAAATTTATGTAATACCAAAGCTTTGAAAAGGTATACAAATATATATGTGTGTTAGATTCAAGTTATTGAATATGAGCTCTACGTAATTCCTTCACGATGGCACGTGTAGGAATATTATAAAATAAAAAATACTACTAATTTGACAAGAACATTTTCCTTGATTGCGAATCTGTATGCTATTTAATTATTTTACTTACGTCTATCCGTTGTTTCGTACCCATATTAGAGGCTCACAACTTAGTTTGGGACTAGAAGAAATTTTAATGTGTACTACAACTATTCGTGATATAAATTCCTCTTTTTAAGATTATTTTTTCTGCGTGGGAATCTTAAACGCCGTTATGTTATATATTCCAATAGTGTTTATTTTTTAAAGTATTTTTAATTTTCAAAAATGAGACGTATTTCGTACGTCTATATAAAATATTAACGTTACCACCCACCGAAAGCCGAAATGCCCGTTATTTTTAATTTTGCCAAATAAAAAAGAATGAAACGGCAACAAAGCTGAAATTTTAAAAACTGGGAGGAAACAGCAGCTTCCTCCACGATCACGTACTTTTTATCGATTTAAATGCAAAAAGTGCCGTATCGAAGCCATTTTACACTGTAATGTCATGATATCGATTCTAAAGCGAGACCTTATATTGTGAACAGAACGATATTGTACAGTGGAGTGCTACTAATGTCACCTGCTCGGCATTGAATTGGTAACATGCACCTTTATGAATACAGTTATGTCTGCATAATCGTAAGAGGCGAGCTCCTATCTCATAAATAAATATCCACTGACAATCACACAGCGCCATCTGGCCCCAAACTAAGCATTTGTCTGTATTATGGATACTAAACTACGGAACAGACTTAGATACGTTATGTTTGTGAATACATAAATGTTACACACAGAAAACATCCAGCCAAATACAAACAGGCATGTGAATATTTATGATTATTATCATTATTCATTAATAATACCTCAATAATAAATTAAGGCGTGTCTGCTTTAACGGCTTTCGCAACGGTGCAAACAAAAATAATAAATTTCAAAAGCACATGAGAATACACAGTCCTACGATTCCGGTCTCACAGCAACTCCCAAGTGAGTACCGTTCATAAAATAATAAAAACCGTGTTATAAGACCACCATTTGAATTTAATTTAAAAAAGATGACTTCTGCGCCCCGCGGCTTCGCCCCGATGTTATTTATTTCCCGTCTGCCACCTATTTCAGTTGGGGCTTTTACGTGGAAATGCACAGTCGATTTTCGTATTGGTTTACTTTTACGCCATTTTTTTTATTAGTGAGTTCTGTAATAAAACATTATGAATAATTGACGACCCATTTGGTGTAACGGTCGAGTTCAATCCCCGGGCAGTACAAACATTAGTGTGCATGAACATGTCTGTTTGTATTGGTATGGGTGTTTTTATGTTTGATATGTATGTATTTACAAAAAAAAGAACATAAGTATGTTTAATACCCTAACTACAAGCTTTGATATGGGAAAACATGGGGCTGTGTGAATGTCAGTGGATATTTATATTTATTTATTATATATTTGATGTCGATTATGAATTTATTTTGAGATGATAAAATTGGATTACATAAAAGTGGTGTTTAGTGGCATTTTACAGCAAAAACCTAAATATTAATAAATATGATTTAAGTGGTTTATTGTGATTAATGCGTAAATTATACATTCATTTAAACATCGCCATCCGAGTGCAATTTTAGCGAGGAGCTTGTACGGACTACAACGGTTAAATATATTTATATAACTTTGCTTTTTAAAAATATACATTAAAAATACATACATACAAATACAATACATAAGTATTACATGGTTATATATAAAACACTTCGACGAATGCAAACAGACATGTTATCGGCCACAAATGTTACTGTACGAGGATCGAACGCGTAACCCTAAGTCCAGTAGCCGTTACCACATGCACTACACCAAATTGGACTTACTGGCCCTGGAAGGTCGTCGACCTTTTTTCTTGTTTCTGTTAGTGTAGTTTCATGTGAAATAATATATAAAAGAACATGTTAAAAACAAAAAAAATATATTTGTTCGCAATATTTCAAATGAAGCCATATTGTATTAAATGTTTTTCAAACAGAGTTCAGATTTTTTCCTATTACTAAACACAAAAATGTTGTATAAATATTGATACATCCATGATATTACGTAGAATGAAAACATTTCCCGTTATTATTATTTAATAAACACAGTGCGTAAAGCACAAAACCTTTTTTCATGTTCCATAAAGTGTCTGGATTTGTTCCCAAGGTTAAAGTCAACAGTAGCGGAATACAAAGACAACATAATCCATTTGGCACTCTGTTTTACCAGGTAACACAACAGATCATATTCTAATAGGGTGACCACAGCAGTGTCTTTATTGTGGGATAGTGTAGTATTTAATATTTGATTTAAAACTGTCTTGAGGTAACAAATAAACGTAATTACGAATATGAATTAAGGACTTACGTTCGTATTATAGTATATGATATAATACGTGCCGTGTGGGGACGGCAGAATAGAATACATGTGTCCCCACCCCTACTACTCCCGAGGGTGTCGTAGGAGCCGACTAAGGGGTATTTTATACCGGATGGTGGGCAGCAGCGCCATCCTGCGTACTGGTTCACACTGCGGTCACCAACCCGCCTGCCCAGCGTGGTGACTACGGGCATTAACCCCCCATGAGCAGCGCCAACCAAAATCGGCCCCCAGTTCCCGGCAGCCCCACTATACCCGACCACGGCAGCAGTCGCAGTCACGGTGGGGCGGGGGGTGCGAAGAATCCCCGGGTTAAGGTAGACTGCCACAAAAAACTACATTTGGCTACGTACAATGGACGCACGATGCGGCTGGACCATCACCTCTCCGAATTAGAAGAAGAGCTCAGTCATATTAACTGGAGCATACTGGGGTTATCTGAAGTCCGAAGAGAGGGGGGAGGACACGATGACCCTAGACTCCAGAAACTTGCTCTACTTCCGAGAAGGTGATAGGGTTTCCCAGGGTGATGTCGGTTATCTGGTTCACAAGTCCCTTGTCAGCAACGTTATGGAAATCAGTAGTGTGTCGAACCGGGTAGCGTACCTTGTACTTAAACTAACCGACAGGTACTCCCTGAAGGTGATACAGGTATATGCGCCGACTTCGTCACACTCTGACGAAGAGGTTGAAGCCATGTATGAGGATATCTCCAGAGCCATACATGGCACAACTTCGACCTTCTACAATGTTGTTATGGGGGACTTCAACGCTAAAGTGGGAGTACAAGAACGCGGCGAATCGAAAATCGGACTTCATGGATTGGGGCGCAGGAATCACAGGGGGCAGATGCTGGTCAACTTCCTCGAAATGGAGGGGCTCTTCTTGATGAATTCTTTCTTTAAGAAGAAGCCTCAGAGAAGATGGACCTGGCAGAGCCCGAACACTGTGACAAGGAACGAGATAGATTTTATTATGGCGGATAAGCGACATATATTTAAAGTTGTCTCAGTGGTCAACAGGTTTATAACCGGTAGTGATCACCGGTTGTTGACGTTAGCGAGACTAATCTGCACTAATGCAGCCCTGGAGCAACTTAGGAATGGGAGGGCCCCGGGGGATGACGGTATTACGACAGAGCTCCTAAAAGCCAGTGGACAGCCCATCCTTAGGGCATTAGTCGAGCTCTTTAATGCCGTCATCCACTAAGGAACAATACGGCGTGGTCCAGTAGTGTTGTCGTCTTGTTCTTCAAAAAGGGTGACAAAACTCTCTTGAAGAATTATAGACCGATAGCACTTCTGAGCCACGTCTATAAGTTGTTTTCCAGAGTTGTAGCGAACCGTCTCGCCATAAGACATGACGAATTCCAACCACCGGAGCAGGCTGGGTTTCAAAAATGCTACAGCACCGTGGACCACATCCATACTGTTCGGCAGCTTATACAGAAGACCGAAGAGTATAACCAGCCACTGTGTATGGCATTTGTGGACTACGAGAAAGCCTTCGACTCCGTCGAAACCTGGGCTGTTCTGGAGGCTCTGCAGCGATGCGGTATTGACTGGCGATATATCGAGGTTATGAAGTGTCTCTCCAACGCAGCGACGATGACCGTTCAGATCCAAGACCACCGGACAAGACCTATCCAATTACGTCGTGGTGTGAGACAGGGGGATGTTATAACCCCGAAACTGTTCACAAACGCATTGGAGGATGCCTTTAAGACCCTGAACTGTTCTGAACGAGGCGTCAACGTCAATGGAGAGTATATTTCTCATTTTCGTTTTGCTGACGATATCGTCATCGTAGCAGAGTCATCGGAAGAGCTTGCGGAGATGCTGAACAGCCTTAATGAATCTTTCCGACGAGTTGGGCTTGGCATGAATTTGGACAAGACGAAAGTCATGTTCAACAGTCGTGTCATGCCACAACCGATATGCGTCGATGGCGTCCGTCTCGAGGTTGTGCAGGAGTATATCTACCTAGGCCAAACCATCCAACTTGGCCGGCATAACTTCGAGAGGGATGCTAGTAGGAGGATTCAGTTGGGCTGGGCGGAATTCGGTAAGCTACGTCATGTCCTAACGTCAACTATTCCGCAATGCTTAAAGACGAAAGTCTTTGAGCAATGCGACCTACCCGTACTAACATACGCAGCTGAGACATGGACACTGACTGCGGGATTGGTTCACAAGTTCAAAGTCACTCAACGGGCAATGAAGCGAGCTATGCTTGGAGTCTCTCTCAGGGATAAGATTAGAAATGATTTAATTCGTAAGAGAACTAAAGTTACCGACATAGCCCACCGGATCAGCAAGTTGAAGTGGCAGTGGGCTGGTCACGTATGTCGCAGAACCAAGGGCCAATGGAGCAGACGAGTTCTGGAGTGGAGACCGCGTCTTGGCAAGCGTAGCGTGGGACGCCCTCCGGCCCGATGGACCGACGACTTGCGAAAGATCGTTGGTGGAAGCTGGATGAGAAAGGCGGAGGACCAGAATGTCTGGCGCATAATGGGGGAGACCTATGTCCAGCAGTGGACTGCAATAGGTTGAAGAGAGACATGCAAAATATTGAATGCAGATTTCGCCTGAAAAAATATGTTTTACTTCTCAATTTCTTTATCTATTTATTAACCAACAAACGTCTCACAGAAAGGGATGATAAGGGTACCACGCAGGCTCTACGTGGGTTGGTGCATGTTAACGACTGCTATCCTTAGGGCCTACTCGGCTACGATATCTGGAAACAATTAGCTACTTCCTAAGCTTCCTTTAACAGCTCTTGACAGACACTGTTGACATCTACTTTACTAAGGTAAAATATTCTGCAATAATACCCTTCACGCTTGGCAAGCAGATAGCAGATATCTGATTCTATTGAGGGTGAGGTGAACTGGAATATTTGTGTAATATTTTGACCCTAATCTGCCATTTACGGCTACCGCGTGAATGTATTGTAATCAATAGTCAACTCACGGCACATCATTTTTAAGAAACGGAATATGTTTAACTGAAAAAAAATGTCAAGAAATTATCTCCTAAATACAAAATAAAAAGCTATACGTTAAATTCGGTTTTTGTTTCTCTCTTACTGTAAGGTACGCCAAATAATTCCTACATCTGTATGAATTTTTATCGTATCATCTAACAATGGGTATTATTTACTGATTCCAAAATCTGCAAAAAATTACATATACGTCCAAATATGCTCTATATTGAATCCAAATACACGATCAATATTTCAGAAAACTAGGCGGAAAATGCATTTATGGAATTACTGTTTCTGATTAGTTGGGTTAATGAATGGGCGTATGAAATAAACTTGAATCAAATAAATAAATAAATATCCACCGATGATCACACAGCGCCATCTAGTCCCCTATTAAGCGAGAAGTTTATAGTTAGGGTACTAAACAACTGTTAAACATATGTATGTACTTTTTTTTGTATTTCCATACATATAGAAACAAACAGACATGTTCATGCACACAAATATTTGTACTGCCCGGGGATCGAACCCAGAACCCTTGGTGTAGTAGCCGACGTCTCGACCATTACATCAAATGGGTCGTCAAATGTAATTACTTTAAGTCGTTTATGCATTACATATTATGAAGACAGTAATAAGACACAAACCGTTGTGTATAATTACTGTTATTTATTTCGTTATAAAATTAATGGCAACCCTAGTCGAATTAAATATTTGCACTAGACTTGCGTGTTTGAGGTAGGTTCTAGCCCACTTGATTATAAATAGTTGTGCATCCCTTGGGTAACAACAGAAACTGAAAAAAAAAACATTTCACAGCTTTTTTCATTTTTTATTAGAATGATCGACTAATTATGAACAATGCTATGTTACATTATGTTTATTTTAAGGATACTTTTCATACACAAAGTACGTAATCAAAAAACTTTTATTGTCAATGAAGGCCTTGGAGTCTTAAGGGCATTTTAGGCATATCTCATTACATTTAATTTAATTAAAAGAACAAAGACAGCTTGAATTCGTGCGTAAACATGTTTATTACCTCATTTAACCTCACTAAACTTTTTAGTGTGTCTAATGTTACTTAAACTGATAATTATAATATTGATTGCTGTAGCAATTCATATAGAATTAAAAAAAATATTTTGCCGCAGCACTGATATCAAATACTAATTTGTAAAAACTCATTTTTCGTCTAAACGTTGAGATGAACAAATACTATATTTCACAATAAATAGCTTATTTAACTTTTTTTTTAACTCCTTTATCGGTCTTGGTGTTGGCAAAATTTAACGTTGCAATTCATGTTTCGAATTCTATTGCTTGTTATTATTTCTTAGTTTCCGTAATTGGTACGTTAAATTAATTTACAAATTTGAATACAATTATTAAATTTTCTTGAACACTTAATTACTACCCTAAACCCCTAAACAGGGCTTCTCAACAGGTGGGTCTTAAAATGAACATGGACAAGACGAAAGTCATATCTAATACCCATGTCGTACCTATACCGATATTAGCTGGAAGTTCTGGCCTCGAAGTTGGAGACAAATATGTGTACCTGGGACAGGTAATCCAAATGGTTAGGTCTAATTAATAAAGGTTAAGGCAAATCTTTTCGTCCAAAATACCTCAGAGTCTCAAGACGAAGGTCTTTGACCAGTGTGTGTTGCCAGTTATGACATACGGAAGCGAAACGTGGTCCCTCACTAAGGACCTCTTGAATAGACTCAAGGTTACTCAGCGTGCTATGGAGAGGGCTATGTTAGGTGTCTCCCTACGCGATAAAATCCGAAACGAGGATATCCGTAGGTGAACTAGAGTGACCGACATAGCCCAGAGGATTATCAAGTTGAAGTGGCAGTGGGCAGGGCACATAGTGCGTAGAACCGACGACCAATGGGGCGGAAAGGTTCTTAAGTGGCGTCCACGTAACGGAAAGCGAAGCGTAGGCCGACCCCTAATCAGATGGACGGATGATCCAGTTAAGGTGGCGGGTAGCAGATGGATGTCAACTGCAAGAGATCGGTCCGCGTGGAAATCATTAGGGGAGACCTTCGTTCAGCAGTGGTCATAATTAGGCTGTAATGATGATGATGATGACTTAATTACTTACTACATAGAAATTATTCTTATTAACTCTATTAGTTCTCAAACTCATAGTCTTAACAGCTAATATATTACATGTGTACATACAAACAATCAATCGTCAAGTTTTATTGAGAATTTTTCATCTGATTTACTTAAGATGAATATATTTTAGTAATATGAAACAAGATAAATGCTTGTTCTGTCTGCAGCAATTCACCCGTCTATTTGAACTTTTTTAAATGCATAATACGTAAACAAACCGTCCATTTTCTTACATTTATTTCTGCAGCAATTCTAATGGAGTTTGTCTGTTTTAAATGATGGATGCTTTCAGCCCCAGCAACATTATATTCCCATAAGATATTCCATCCCTTGATCTAAGTTACCTAAAGTAGATAAGGCTTGTTAAAGAGGCTTATAGTCAAGTAATCTGGCTTTACATCCAACAGACTTGAGTTCGTGTGCCTTCAAAGTAAATACTAACAAATGTTAGAACTTCTTCTATTTTCATTAGAAAAGGCAAACCACAAAATCTGTAGCAGGTTTTGATTTTCACGAAACAGTTTCTAGTAGCTTCTCCTCATACTCGTAAGTGATCATGGGTTTTGTTGTCCTCTGTGGAAATATCATGTAACCTACCACGAGTACCTATTGTACAAATAGGTATGTCCATAGATTTTATGAAAATAAGCACCGTAACATGTCACACTTATAGCCATCACTATCCTTTCTTGAAAGATGGTAGCTGGGTCTAATTATTAATACTATCAATTAGTATAAAAATTACTAAACTTTTATTGTAGCATTTTCAATGTCCAAACAATAAATTGAAGCCATATTTAAAGGTAGATTGAGATTGATTTATAAGCATTACAGACGGCTTAAACACTGATATTGTGACTCAAAAGGATTTGATATTACCGTTGGATAATTTCAATATTTTTTTTTATCGAACAGGAGGCAAACGAGCATACAGTTCACCTGATAGTAAGTGACAACGCTGCCCATGAACATTTGCAAGACATCAGGTCCCAGAAATGCGTTGCCGGCCCTTTAAAAGTGTGTACGCTCTTTTTTTTAAGGACGCCAGGTCGTATCGCTCCGGAAATGTTTCCAGAGGAAGTTCATTCTACAGTATAATAGTACACAAATTGATTAAACCAATATAGCATTCGACTGAGAAAAGTTTCGCAATTCAATCATTCACTTTAAAATCTATTCAACCACTAGCTAAACTATGTTGGAATATGCCATTTCCACCCTTTTTGAATTTAATGAAGGAACAAAAAGGCTGGTATTGGGAGGCGAGAATCCGTCGCCATGTTTTAATAAAATATTTTACAGTATACTTGCGCTATTGAAATATTTCGAATATCTCCGCGAATATGCGCCGGGGCTCTGTTGCTTTGTGTCTGGACAAACGCATATTTCATGGATATTACACGCTCAGGGGCCTATTCTGTGATTTCGAATAAAGATTCACAATCTCGCGGTCGAATGGCCGGAGAGATATTTCGCGATTCAATGAGACAAGAAGCGGCTTTTATTGTAGATTGCGTTAATTGAATGCCTTAGCATTTTTGGTTTTGTGTTTTTATTTGTATGTAAAAAGTATTTTGGACATCTTTGAATCATAGTCAAAATGGTACAATCAATGATATTCTGTATATATACTTTTTACATCATTGGGTACAATAACATTGTTTCATTCGATTTGTCGATTTTATTTGCCTAATACAAATTTAAGCTTTAGACTCTTAATATACAAATAATTCTATCAAACAGCCAATAAAGCTTCACTGAAGGGACAAAGCGTTCCCATACAGCATGTCTATAGACCCAGCGTGGTGTGAAGACTGGACTTTACCTTTTACGCTTCCGGTAGGTTTGATGGAAAAAATATGTTAAGGTAACCCATGTCATGATCGACCAGTTTGATAGTTACTTCTACTTAGCCTCATAAAATCACCAACGAGCTCTGTCGAGTTATGTTTTAAAGAACGTTTTAGGGCCTGTCAATCCTCTAGTAACTAACTTACTAGAAACTCCAGTAGACCGGGATAAATATGTTTATACCGATCAAAATAAATCTACACATGCAATTAGAATCCTTTAGAAACATATTAAATTTCGACTCAAGCAAAAAGGAACCAAGCAGGAAGTTATAACAAATCTTTATTTGTCCTCACGTGTTTATTATCTCCGAAAGTCGCTTGTGCCGATGATATCAAAGTGTAACCTTATTTGAAGTAACGTTATATAAGTACTTACATATGGGCACAAAATTCAATTTTCATTTTTCCTCCAGATGTCGCCTCTAGTGAGGTAAATTCCGTTGAATTGGGCCTATGTAAATAGAGACATTTAGCTCGGCAACCGCACTTGCCACGTTTGTGAATATTGACCCGCGGTGTGTGCTTAGAAAGTGGAAAACCTCTTAGCGGCTCCGGAATAACACGCGTGGTAGATCCATTATTTAATTCGCGGTAACATTGTTAGGCTTGCTCGTATCAAAAAAGATGAATTTGATTATAATGCAATAAGATTAAATGAGCTGGACGGCTCAACTGTTAGTAAAGACACAAGCTCCCATATACATTTGTAATACCAGAGAGCATTGAAATGGGCCGCTAGCCACTATTCACTGAGGAAATATTTCTGACGTTAACTGATTCCACAGTTTCGTCGCGCATTATAAAAGTTTTCATGCAAACTTGCTTCGATTCTAGGTAGTTTGTATTAAACTTTTTTTTCTCGAAATTGATGAAATATGACAGAATTATAAAATATTTTTTTTCAAAGCGCATTTATCGAAGTATCCGTTAACCGCATCTGTTTCTAAAGCCGTCAAAATAGCTATTTTTGGTGTGGCTGATTTCCAGGTGAAAAGTAAGAGAGTAAGTTCGCGGGATACTGTGACGACATGTTTATG
>PQWD01002369.1:0-25760 GCA_019425675.1 Leucinodes orbonalis
ATTCGGAGTTCAAATTGAACTGATAAGATTTCTATGATGTTTTCGGTAGAGAATACTGATGTAAAGCATAAATAAACTACTAGCCTTGAACTAAGTATACGTATTAAACTGACAATTATTAATGTACAATTTCTAAACCCAGACGAGTTCTAGTTTGAGTGATCTATAAGTCCAACCGCTTGGAAAGTAGTCTTGGTTACATACTTTAGAAGCTGGATTTAATTTTTCCTACAACCATGGGTCGTATATGGAAGTAGAGACATAAGAATAACAATTTTCTTATACATTATTTGTATTGTACGGCTGAGATGGCAAACAGCATATACGATAAGACAATACTTCCATTTCATGCTCCCATCGTAGGTGTGATCCATTCCTAGCTCCATGCTAGTGTGATCGGATTACTTTTAAATATGTAAACTACTTCAAGTACAATAATAAATACAGAGCGTCGGTGGCTCTCTGATTGTGTGGATTGTTGCCTTCCGATCTGGCGAATCAGCGAATCCCACCACGTACCAATGTTTTTTCAAATTATCGGATTTATAAATGTACGTTTATTTGGGTTTTAAGGGTTCGATCTCCGGGCAGTACAAACATTTGCGTGCATGAACATGTCTGTTTTTAGTCTGGGTGTTTTCTATAATAATAATTTATTATTTTAAACCTAGTAACTTCATTGATACATGCATGTATATATATGACTTAAATGTAAAACTGTTGTAAGACATATTGTTGTAAACCTAGTAGCTTATAGATACATGCTGTCAGACTTAAATTATTTACCTGAAGAAATTGTTTATTTGAGAGATATTTGCTCAATGTGTATGTACTGCATTTGTGAATCCCCTGGTACAGGCAATTTCTGCTTAAAAGGGGATTCCGACATATTATAATTATAACATTATTCAGGAAACAATAAACAATTTTTGATTTTGATTTTTTATTATTATTTTAGACAAGGTCCATATAAAAGCGGAGGACCTGGATATCTGGCGCAATAATGCTTAGTGTGGGGCTAAATGACGCCATGTGAATGACAGTGGATATATATTTTTATAATATTTTACACTACCACTACGCCATTAGTCTTATATAATAGATTTGGCAGCCTTGCGATTCAAGGCGCCACAGTTGCATATTCCGTTTACCCAGACTGTCATAACCGCTGACAAGCTGATTTCGAATGCAAATCTAATACGCTGTCAAGTCGAGCGAGTAACACACTGTACGTTGCATCTTTGGAAGACGTATAGTGATCGCCACATAATAGGCACCAGTTATTTTAGTTTTTCGCTCTTGACCTTACAATGCTTTTAATTGGGTCACTTTTATGTCTTTACCTAGCTTTACGAATCCATGTACAGGTTAAAATAATGCATGGCATTTTTTTGATTACCATTGAATGATTATTACGAAAAAAATGTTTCGTAAGTTCTGAAAAATCCTACGTAATGTAAGGAACATAGACGGCGATGTCTTTTACCATCAGGTGAATCATTTGCTAGTGGCCCATTCTATATAAAACTTAAAGTACCGTTATTCAAATAAATCTTTTACAGATACTTTTGAATTGTCAATTGTTATTATATTAGAGATTCGTAGGTGTGTGTGCAGTCGTCCAACCCCACTGGGCCCGCGTGGACGACTAAGGCCTAATCACCCTATACGGGTAGGCTCGTGCCCCTCGGTGGGGACGTTTAATGAGCTGATAATGATGATTATTATACCTATTAGATATTTTTAATGACTTTACCACTGGTTCGGAAAAAGTAGGATCTTTGAGAAGAGCTGCATAGAAACCCGAAAGTCACTCTTTTAAACATTTTATAATCTTGGTTTACAGAGTTTAGTCATTAACCTATTCCTAACTTAAAAATAATTTATTACAAAGATTTTGTAACAGGAACACTATGCGCAAGACCAGACATCTTTATCCGATAAAAAGTATCGCCAAGTTGCTGATTTATTCGATTCAAAATACATCAAAATTACCATCTAAAAGTTCATCATAGCCTGGTATCATCGCGTTGTAAGACGGTTAGCATTTCAATCAGCCATCTCGCACAATGGCCGTTGCGCGCCATTTTTCTCTTAACTCGCACCTTCCGTGGATTCAAGTTAACAACAATGTGTTGATATGATACAGTGAGAACGTACTTATGAATAAACAAAAGCTTGTGATATAACAATAAATAAAAAAATAAACAAATAAATATGCACTGACGTTTACACAGGGCCATTTAGCCCCTAAGCTCAAGAAGCTTGTATATACTATGGGTATACCTCTATAAACATACGTATATACTTTACTTACATATAATACATAGTAGCACTCAGACTTACACAAACAGACATTTTCAATGTTCATGCACTAAAACAAAATGAAAACAAATTTGATCTATAGATTTAGAAATGGCGCGCTTAAATTAATTAGTATTTTTTAACTAACGTTCATTACTTACCGACAGCCGATAAAAATATATCCTCGTGTACGATAGTCGAGGATTAATTTAATATTCACGAGGATTAATTTTAATTTATCATAGGGAAGCGACAAAAGATAACGGTATTGTATAAAAACAATGTGGGAATTTTATTATCAAGAGTAATGAATAGGTTTTACGGTTTTACCAAGTAACGCGTGATGAAAACAAACCTTGTTATTGGACTCAAAAAATACTTCCGAATCACAGTGTAGGATTAATATATCTGAATAATTGTCAGATTATTAACTTTTTTAAATTCTGAATTATCTATATTTTAGGATACTGAAGTTTTTTTTTATGAAATAAGTTAGCAACAAAGTAGGTAATTCACCTCGATCATTTTTGTGCCCTTTCCGACTTCTGCACCAGAAGGCCAAAATCGATTATTAAATTCTAAATATTATTTAGATTTCATTAGGACTCATATAAACTATAAGCACTTAGTCTTAGGTAATACACAAATCGAAACGATAGCGAATTTATGATTTATATAAAACAGCTGCCGTGCTTAGGGTTGCCAAGGTTATTTAAAAATACATCTTCTATATTATATACAGAAAAGATTTGATGGTTTCTTTTAAAGGAATATGCTCCAAAAGTATTGGAACAATTTTAAAAATACTTTCACTGTTAGAAAAATACTCTATCGCAGAATGATAAAACTCTATACATAATTTCCAAAAAATCTGTAATTCTTACCACTCCAAATACCCGCGCGAAAAGTGCGAAGTACTCCAAGTACCTATATTTCTTTTGTATAGACATACATTTTCATAATAACTAAAATACATGTCATAGACCATATGTAGGACTCAGCAGCTGATCTTAATACTATCATATTATATAATCTGTGATACTATGCTAACATTCTATATTATCTTAGACCACGTGTCTCCACAACGTTGTTTACAAAGATATTTTTCAAAATATTGAAGATTTGCCATGACTCATGTTTAAGGCTAAATTAAAAAATCTCTCTAAAAAGTATATGACGTTATTGACGTTTTTTTATAAATAAATAATTTGATTAAATAAATGGATTTTGACATTGAAAATTATCATCGTGTTAAAACGGCGGTTGGCAACCCTGGCCGCTCCCAAGGTTTCGAGACACTGTCATTGCATTTGACGTGTCCTCGCTTTGCATACATTTCTACTGAAATCACTATCTGCACTATACAATTCTACAAATACATTACACATAGACCGACTATTTAATCAGCTGTTGTTAACTGGCATAGGTTCAGGTTTGTCAATTAGTATTAAAATTTGTATGATAGAGCAAGATGACGTAGTCTTCTTCAAGACTTGTGGCTAAAGATTTTTAACCGTTAGATCTAGGTTCGTTGTTCGGCAGGATGTACCACGGGTTAGTGCGATTGGCGTGAGATCCAAAAAGTGTAAGGGACGTCTTACGATCCCCGTCCAGTAACATATATTTTTTCATGACATCAGTTAACTTACCTGGTGGTAAGTGATACGCCTGACTATGACAGACAGTGTTGAAGAAAATTAATGACAGTAAGTAGTCAATATTTTCCGTCACACTACCCTGCGCCCGTCACCCGAGACAACAGATGAGGTCTTATAACCCTACTACAGTGCCCTCATCCGAAACATGGAAGTGCAAAACACTCCTATTTTAAGGGATGATATCTGGCAACGGCGGTGGTACCTACCTAACCTCAGTACAGAGTCTACCGCCTAGTTCCTATCTAAAATTGTTCTTCTTCTTCTTTGTCGTTGATGACCACGACCACTCTTGGCAGAGTGGTCGTGGTCGTCATAGCAGGCATGGTGGCGAGCCTAACTATTCGTCACCATTCTTCTCGTACCGAAGCTTTCCTCGTACATTCGTGAAGTGGACCATTTAGGGCAGACTTCACCTGGTCCGAACAACGCATTGCTCTACCGCGCACCCTGAGTCCATTAATTTTTTGGTGTCCTCTCGTCGTGTGATATGTCCGAAGAAAATTGTTACGCGTTTCCAAATTATATTTTTAACCATATAGTATTGCCATGGATAAAACAGGCAAAATACGCCAATCTTTGATAGTTCGACAACATTACTAATACTTATACTGCACAGTGCAGACCCTTTTAACCCGTACAATTTTATGCGTATTTTTATAACTGTTCCCCATTCATGCATTCAAAATAGATATCGCGTATTTACAAATCCCGCGCGAATATCTAAGTAATTTATTCAATTCAATTGGTTGTTATAGTTTCTCATATATTTCGAAATATAAGGACTTCCTACTATTATTTCCATCAGCATTGCATCTGTCATGCTCAGGGTGTCAGGCGTATCACTTATCACCAGGTATACCAACTTAACGTCCCGTTTTATTAATGATAAAAAAAAATGTAAAAGGGGTTTCGTGTATATTAAGAACTCTAGCATTTGTTTTTGTTATGATATAGGGAGCAAACGAGCAAGAAAGACACCTGATGGAAAGTGTTTACCTCCGCTCAGGGACAACGGTGACACCGAAGTGCCACCGATGCGTTGCTTACCTTTTTTATTAAACAGGAGGCCAACGAGCATACGGTTCACCTGATGGGAAGATAAAGCTGAAACTGGCAGAAAAATTGTAACAGTAAAAACGCGATTGTCACGGTAGGAAAAAGACTTGGTCTCAAGAAATTACTGTATTCTATAGAATATGTTCAAATTTGCACATTGCAGTCAAAAAACATCATTCTTTTTTGGGACCAAGTCTTTTTTCATCCCTGGCCACCGTACACCGTCGCCCATGAACATTTGCAAGACCTCAGGCCCCAGAAATGCGTTGCCGGCGCTTTTAATGTGTGTACGCTCTTTTGGTTCGCAATTGGTTCTGGTTAGCGATCATAGCATAGCAACTATGTCAGATACCACAAGGCTTTTCAAACAAACTGCTGGGTCTGATTATTCGTCAATCTGTTTCCATATGATAAGAAATGTTACAGATGGAAAAAACAAAGACTCGATTGTGTAAATCAATGAACCATTCATGTTAGTTATGTAACTAGGCGATTTTGTTAGATTTATTCGATGTAAACATCCGTTTTTAGCGAAATATAAATAAGCATGTGTATGCAATTTGCAGATCTTATCAAGGCTATTTTTATTAGTGTCTAAATTATTACGTTATTTTATGAAAAGCGCAACGCGATATGTATACTTTTACGTATAGAAGAAACATCATTTCCCTGCATTTTTTAGACAACCTTTCCGAACTGAAATATACACTGTGCTATATTATGCCGTTTGTGAAATTATTGTTAAGTTTCTGATTAAATAAGCCTCCGGGAAGTCGTTTCTAATTCTGCCTTGTGTTCAAAATAAAATAGATTATGAGCTACTTTCTTTGTTGTTATTTATCAAAACTCAGTAAAAAGGTATAAAAATACCTTTAATGGCCTTGTATGTTTTAAATTACGATACATATTAATAACTTGTATTCTTCAATATCAAGAATAAGCCATTAATTTAACGTAGAATTCGGGCATCACTGCATTGACGCTAAAGAAATGCAATATCCGACAGCACTATTAAAATATCAGGAAGTTTATTGTGGGGTCTAGATAAGAGTAAGTGCTATTTTAAAAGAGTAACACATTACAGCTGCACACACTTTTAAATATAGCTAAAGGTTCGATATTGAATGTGTAATGTCGATGGTAAACTTTAAAACGATTATTTCTTACTATATAAAATTCCGACCGGTTGGCGTGAAAGTTTTTGGATTAGACCTACATATGTTCAGCAGTGGACGTTAAGTGGCTAAAATAATGATGCTGATATAAACAGTGCCAAAATGCAATATTTTATGCATCTCGTATCAGATTTTAGATTAGTCAATTTTTACCGTATAGTGCAAACATTATGTAATAAAATATTTTTTTTTTAACTTACAACAAAATGGCGCCAGATTGATTGTTAGTGTTTTAAATTAAAATAGAAGGGTAAGGCCGTGATATCATCCAATCGAAGAAAGCTAGGCGCGCCTATCTTTAGTCTTAACGTGACCGTGGTCATATAGCTGGGCCATGCAAGGTTGTTTGTTAACTGACAGAAAACACCTGTGATACAACTTGTTATATAATATTTGGACGTCGGCACGCCTGTTATTCATTTTATTTGAATTTAAATTTTGACTGGGTTTGAATAAATATTTAATAGATGTTTGAATAGATTGATTCTTTTATTCAATATTTAGATACTGGTTCAAATTATCATCCTATTAAGATATTTTTTTAACTTTTTAGTAACCTAAAGAAAGAAATCAGTTACAAAAATAGAATAGTTACCGTCGTATCTATGGGATTACAGAGCTTTTTTGTGTCAGACAAGATGTGTTAATTTTTTTAATTATAAAGTACGCAATTACAATCATATACCTAAATAAAAAACTGCTTTTGATATTTCAGGCTGATACATTAATCGATATAATGAAATAAAATTTAAGTATGTTACAACTGCCAAAGATCATTAAACTGATAAATTGAAGCTCATACAGTAATTATAATTATTGATAGTAATTAAACGGATGCTTGACTCTTGATACGTAAATTAAAAAATACCAGTTAATTACAATCAACAATGCAGTACCATTAATCAATTTTATTCTTTATTGTCTTCGATTCTATCATTTAGTTTTTGAAGATGAATATTTCAGGGTTGTCACATTTAACTTATTTTTTTATGTAATCAACTACAAACTTTACAAGTATACGAAGCAAAGGCCCTGCTACTAAATTACTTGAAGAAATCAAAACGACCAAATGTACGTGTAATAATAAAACCTTAACATGAATGTTAATAGATAGATGAAATGGGTATCGCTATTAAAAATATGATTTCATAATCCCACAGTCGCTAAAAAAAAAATCGGCAAAATCCGAGTATTAAATGTTAAAAATGTTACATTGGTACATTTTCTCTTGGCAAAACATACCTAATTCTCAATGAACTTACAAAGTCAACAATAATACATATTTGCCTTTAAACTTGTAGGTACTCTCTCTCTCTCTTCAACCTATCGCAGTCAACTGCTGACATAGGTCTCCTCCATGGGGAGGTATTCTATAAGTTTTATCGATATCCCCAAAAAATTATATATCAATATAAAATAAATTACATTATATTAATTATAAAAATATCTATGATGATGATTATAATAAAATATAAAAAACAAAACCATGCTTCCAACATTTAAAAAACTCAAATATTAATTTTGATCTTGAAATATTCCATCCACCAATCTGGTTTGCGTAGGTCACGGATTCTTGCACGGGATTTGGAAAAGAAACTGTTCTGGCATTACTCGATTTTTCCCGCGCGTTCGACGGCCTCAATATCCCTCTTCTCCTGGCCAAAATGTCGTTCTATGGTTCGGATTCTCATGCAGTCTCTTGGTTTGAAGATTATTTGGAGGGTCGCCATCAAGTAGTAAAGTTGCGAAAGGCTGATGGATCATTTACCCTATCTAATTTGTGTGTTGTCAAAAGAGGGGTTCCACAGGGCTCCATATTGGGACCGCTATAATGATAATATATAGCGCGGATCTGCCTAAAGTCATTGAGCACTGCTGATATCATTGTTACGCTGACGATGTTCAGATTTATATTTCTTGCAAACCTACAGAAATGCCCCAGGCCTGTAGGAACTTAAATGACTGAGTTTAGAAGCAATAGGGAAATGGTCTTCAGAAAACGCTTTAACTCTCAATCCAACAAAATGCAAGTACATGGTTCTTGGCTCATCAAAATTCGATGAAAGATTCAATGATGATAGTCTTGATATCACCATTCAAGGTAATAACATAGAGTGCGTAAGGGAAGCAAAAAACCTGGGTATAATTTTCGACAGTGACTTGAGATTTGAGGGCCGTGTTCTAAATCTTGTTAGAAATTGTTTTTATAGATTGAGGGTTCTCTACAAGGTGCGTAATATCTTATCAGAGAAGACGCGGATAATACATTGTGAGGCATTGATACTGTCGCGGCTTAATTATGGGGATATTGTTTATGGACCCCGGATACTTGCAAGGACAAGACGTAAGATACAACGGGTTCAAAATGCGTGCGCTCGTTTCTGTTTTGACATTCCCCCAAGAGATCATGTATCTCCTTTCCTTTGCGCAGCGTCAACGCTAAACATGGAATCGCGCAGGCGATTGCATCTGGCTTCCCTCATGTTTGATGTCGTTAAGCATTTAGCCCCGACGTACTTATACACTAAACTCAAGTTTTCGACATTTCATGAATGCTACGGATCTGGTGTGCCTAGGTCTACGCGAGTACCTTAGCGATGCACATTCATAAAACAGTGGGTTTCACGGGGAGTTTTCGCCACCAGGCTACCAAATGCTGGAACAATATTCCTCCACCAATTAGAGCGGCCTTTTCAAAGTTTACATTTAAAAAAATACTTAAAACTTTTTTATTGGAATGGCAAACAGAGGAGACGAGGCGTCGGCTTGGTGGTGGATAGCGCTTCGTGGGGTCTGGTCACTTATGTTTAAAAGAAGAGGGCAACACATAAACTGTGTACGTAGGTACTTAGTTTGTCTATGTTGTAATTGTTTTGGTTTTAATTATTAAATTATTATACTCTATATCTATATTTCTTGAATCTATAATGTAATATAATGTCCTTTAAAAATACTATTTGGTTAATATATGCATATAATGTAAGTATACGATTTAATGTTTTCATGAATGAAATCTGAATGTATAATATATTTCTCTCTCTCTTCAACCTATTGCAGTCCACTGCTGGACATAGGTCTCCCCTATTTTGCGCCAGACATCCCGGTCCTCCGCTTTTCTCATCCAGCTTCCACCAGCGACCTTTCGCAAGTCGTCGGTCCATCGGGCCCCAAGGGCGTCCTACGCTACGCTTGCCAAGACGCGGTTTCCACTACAGAACTCGTCTGCTCCAACGGCCATCGGCTCTACGACATACGTGATAATATATTTAATAATGTAATTTTAATATACAAATATGTCACCTATTTATGTTTAGTTATATATTTAATATGAATAATCTTTTGATGACCTTATTACTCGTTTACTTATTTTTGTAAATTAGAGAAATTTTGTTAATTAATAACTGTAAATTGAAGAATCACGAATATTGAGGGCTAAAATGATTCTCAGGCCAAAGCTGAAAATCAGTGGTTTGCCGTCGGTGAACCCAATGCTGAGGCCGGAATAATATGCCGGATAAATTATTTTGTATTGTATCGTTTTTGTTAAATTATATTCTTATTAATTGTCCAAACACAATATTCTTGTCGGTTTAAATATGATGTATGTGTTTTTGTGATGCAAATAAATGAATTATCTATCTATCTGGAGCGTCGGTGGCACAATGGTGTGGACTGTCGCCTTCCTACCGGGAGGGCTGAGGTTCAAATCCCGACACGTACCAATGTGTTTTCGAATTTTCGAAAATATATGTACGTTATCCGCCGCTCTTACGGTGAAGGAAAACATCGTGAGGAAACTTCATGCACGCCTGCGAAGGATTCGAAGTTGTGTGTGAAGTCGTCCAATCCGCACTGGGCCCGAGTGGACGACTAAGGCCTAATCACCCTATAAGGGTAGGCTCGTGCCCCTCGGTGGGGACGTTTAATGAGCTGATGATGATGATGATGATCTATCTATCTAAAATATATCAAACTGTAGTAAGAGTTTTATATCGACAAGCTACTCGTATTAAACTTTGACTCGACCAATTCCAATCCTAGCTTTAGATCCTACAGAGTCCCTAGTCATCGGATCATTTCCCATGGTAATCATAATGCGCTTAATTGGTATGCGCGGGCGCACAGCCGGTCAGTGACGCGTACACATTGTCGTGCAAGATGCCAATTAAGCAACAATACTTTCTAAGTATCTATTGCTACTTTTAGCCGGTTGAATTTGTGTTACAAACGACCGTGGATTGAGGGGTTCGTAGCAATTGGGGCAAACAAAAATAAATATTCACTGACATTCACACAGCGCCATCTAGTCCCAAACTAAGCATTAGCCTGTATACTAAACAACGGATAAACATACTTATTATAAAACTTCTTTTTTTCGTAAATATGTACATACATTTTATACATAGAAAACACCCAGAACAATACAAACATACATGTTCATGCTCACAAATGTTTGTACTGCCCGAGAATCGAACTGGGACCCTCGTTACTACACAAAGGTCGTTTGGTTATGATGTTATCCATGGTTGTTTATAAACGCATTTATTTATTAAATATGTTATTATTTTAAATTAATTCACAATTTCAGCCATAAACTTAAAGTACAGCCACGGACTTAAAGTAAATTATGTATTGGATTAATTCATTTTCAATTACAATCAAAACAGAAATCACACTCACAATTTTTTACAATAAAAAATTTAATCAACCGAATATTTGAAGTTATTTATAATTTAATTACATTTCGCGTGTATGACCCAATTTTCTAATAGTCTCTATAAAATCCGATGAAACTTTTGATTTTGGCTCGTATAATTATTTACATGAGCACTTATTTGGGATGTATCCAAGATTGTTAACTGTGAGCTTTGATTTTTGCTAGTAAACAGAATAAAGAAATCCTATTACTTTATGGCGGTCATAACTTTTGACAGCGATAAATATTTAAATTAAGGACACCCGAAGAACAGTAACATTACTGTATTTAAATGAACTATTTCCGTCGTAGCTCGCGATGCATGATGCAACTGCACTAAATTGAACCATGGGTCTGCGCCATTGTCATAAAAACTAAAGTTTGTATATTCGAGGATTTATTTTATGTTAACAAATTAGTTTGTCTATGCCAAAACCCGCTTTACATCAATAAAACAGTTTATTAGTTTGGTAACGACGTGCTCTTAAGAATTATGCGTTTTGTACGTACAAATAGAAGATAATGAATGGTTATTTAGTTAGGTGACTTCACTTACACAATTAGTATATATAATCAAAATCACTCTTTCATAATCTTTTTGACGACCCATTTGGTGTTGCGGTTGAGACGTCGACTGCAACACCAAGGTTCCGGGTTCGATCCCAGGCAGTACAAACATTTGTGTGCATGAACATGTCTGTTTGTAATGGTCTGGGTGTTTTCTATGTATAATATGTATGCATTTACAAAAAGAAATGTATATAAGTATGTTTCCGTTGTTTAGTACCCATAATACAGCTTCACGTGGGGCTAGATGCCGGTGTGAATGTCAGTGGATATTTATTATTTATTTATAATGCTGCCTATAGTTAACCGATTGACTTCATTATTGATTCTGGGCAATGGATATATGAAATAAAATGCACAAAGAATTTTAATATATAAAAATAGATCCGCTGCTTTATTTATTTACCTTATGTAAAGCGAGATCGTTTTGCTTAGTTATTTTACCACCGTTGTCTGACAAATGATTTGATAAGCAGTTAGAGCATTCAATTGACGATCGCTCAAGGTAAAGCAAATACCGCAACGATCTTGGATGGGTGGCCTAAAAAGGTATCTCGATTCTATTATTACTTCGAAAGATGTAAAGCCATTGAGTTTTAGCTGTGTGGTGGATAATATCCCCAAACATAGCTTTATTTAAAACCCTGTACCCTGCCTGGACGATGTAGGTACGTGAATTGATAGTTTTTTATCTACAATAAAAATTTAATCAACCGAATATTTGAGTTATTTATAATTTAATTACATTTCGCGTGTATGACCAATTTTCTAATAGTCTCTTATAAAATCGATGTAAACTTTGATTTTGGCTCGTATAATTATTTACATGAGCACTAATTTTGGGATGTATCCAAGATTGTTAACGTGAGCTTTGATTTTTGCTAGTAATAAATTTTGTGACCGTGACTTATGTTATGAACGAAAATTTATTGAAAATATGTCTACTTTTTATGATTAACAGATTTCCAGTGGCACTTGGTGTGGGTTTCTTAGTAAGCGAATTATTAATTACCTTTAAATTTAAATTCTTTTTCATCCGTTTAGGTACTGTGCGGGTTCGAATCCTGGTAACATTCGAACATTTGGTATTATGGCTGGTTTTACCACTAGTCCAATTCGTCATATTATACTAGCATCATAAACTTTTGAATAGCTTAAAAAATTTTAACATAATGTTTACTTTTGATTTATATTTAATTTATGCGCTATGATAATAGCTAATGGTTGATATACCTTGGACATTACCGTTTCGACAGTAACGACCACCGGGATAAATGACGGCTGTGGATTAAGAATAGATTTTGTGTGTTTTCTTTGGACCTTGCGCGTGCGCTGATTACTCGCTCGATTTACTTCGGCGTCGGCGCTTGCGATGCTTTGTCATTATAACTATTATTATAATAACCTTATAAAATAGTATTTCCATTATTGATTTTGCTTACTAAAAAGTATATAAATTATTTATATAGGTACTTAATTTATGAACATGGGGCTAGATGGCGATGTGTGAATGTCAGTAGATATTTATTTATATTTAGTGGATATTTATTTAGCCGACCAGTGTGGTTCAATGGTTGAGAAGTCGACAAGAGTTAATAGTTCGAACCTCGGACTGATCTGACATTTGTGTGCATAAACATGAGATCTATCTGAGCACAACACTTGTCGAGGAAACGAAAAAGAAATAACAAAATAAAATGCCTGTTTGTATTGGTCTTTGTGTTTCTTAGCATAAATATCGAATTAACCAAAAATAAGTATTGAATATGATATGCAGCTGTTGTAATTACCATTAGACTCTGCCTTAAATTGAAGCGAGATGGCGCTGTGTGAATTCAGTGGTACTTATTATTATATAATTTATGTATTAATGTGAACGTGAACAAGATCAACACTCAACCGATTAGGCCGGGTGATGGGAAAGCCACAATCTCCCATTGCTAACTTGTAAGGCCTGTGCCCTGCAGTGGGCCGTTATGGGATGATGATGACGATCTTTGTTTTCTTAATAAGGAAATAGTAGGCACAAACTTAAGAGAAACCCTTAGAATAAACATTATACATATTAATGTTCACTAGGTGATACACTCGGTACTGAGTCGTCTAGGTAGGTACCACCGCAGTGCCTGATATCGACCCGTGAAACAGGAGTGATATGCACTTTTATGTTTCGGGGTGAGGCACTGTAGCTTGTGAAATTACCGGGTATAAGAGACCTTATATCTGTGTCTCGGATGACGGCGCAGTGCGGCATTGACGGAGAATAGTAACTGTCTATCAGTTGTTGGTCTCCTTCAATGCCGCCCTGTCATGGTCAGGCGTAGCACTTACCATCAGGTGAGCGTTTTGACCGTCCTATACATCATAACATAAAAATTAAGTAAATACGAGTATGTTTATGTTATTATTAAAAACATTTACAAATTAGAAATAAATGCCGCAGCAAAGTGAAACACTAAATATGGTGTAAATTATGTGGTGGATGTCGTGTATGCGTATGTGTGGCGCCTTGCATTCCAAGTTCTAATATAAACTCAAGAAATGAGTCACACTTTAACCATAATGAGGGCTTCGACCACTCATTCCCGTGACGTCATTATTGTTTGAAAAAGCGACTTAAAACGTACTGTTTCCAGACTATGACATGTTTTGTTTTGTATGAATCAAGATTCTAAGTTAAACAATAAAGTTAGTTTTGATGCACAATCCCGAAGAAATATCAACCAAAAATGTGAGCCCCATAGACACGTATTACTAACTATAAGTGTATGGTTATTGTTATATATGTACTTTTGTCATAATAATTTTGGATCTATCAAAATTATAAATTTTGGAATAGATCCAAAATTAATGTTTTTTTTTCTGGCAACACTTGCCTAAGCAGCTGTCAAATTTATTAGCTCCGTAATTTAATTTAAATAAATGTTTAACTAGTATAATTAATGTAGAAACCAAGTTAATTCAAATACTTGAGTGTTAAATAACCTGTGAAAGTGTTTTCACAAACTTCGTACGAAAACTGAAAATCTTCAATCTGAAATTCAAAAAGTCAACGGTTTGGCTACTTCAACTTAACGAAATTGAAGGATTCTACGGTGAAAACCAGGAGAGTACTAGTTTTTAATAATATTTTAACACGACATACTACACCCAACACTCACATCACTCGTTATCCCGAGTATCGTCCAATATCAGAACACAGGCATAGTTGTAGCTCTTCTTTACTTGACATAAGTGGAAGTAAAGTTGATGTTAAGCAACGTTTAGCCTCATACAATAATATTTTCACACGAAACATCATATTCACTTAGGCAATATTATTAAAGTGATGGTAATTATTATTTAAAACGACGGTGATATAAATTTTGACTGCTTGTATTCGTATTTCTTGATTAACTGCTGATTAAATAAGATAATATTCTTTAACAAAGTGAAAGATAAAATGGTTAATATAAGCACTAAATATTAATAACAATTCATTATTTGTAATATTAAATTTATAATAAACCTACCACTTGATTATTTTAAAAAGTAATATCATTATATCTGCTGCTTAATCATTTAAATAGTTATTTATTAATTGTTTCCTAAATATCTTTACCTAAATAAGGTGTTTTGGAATACAATAATTGGTTAACTGACTTATTATTAGTATTTTTTAATCTTTACCATAAAACATTCAAAATATTTAATTTAAAAGTATAATAAGGTTTAATATATTCTCCTTTAGCAGTGGTGTCTTATAATAGCTGTAGCTTAAACTTTTGTGTACACCTGTGTAATATTTTCAGAAATGACTGGTAGTGGAGCATACTCCAAATGATGACCCGGAAGGCCACTTCACAAGAACTGGAATTGAAACTTAAAAGCCCTGCAAGAATTAAAGGAACTTCGACAGGACCATAACCAACTCCTTAAAGAACATGAGGAAAATGAAGAGGAATATCTAAAAATTATCACGAATAATACCAACTTAAGAGCGAACTGGCTGAAGTTCATGCTCAGCTTGCTGATGTTCAATTCCAACGAGAGCAGTTACTGGACACTGTCAACAGCTTTCATCAATGCAGTGAAACTATGAGCGGGCTCTCCAGCGCATCCAGGAACTCGAGGTGGAACTATGTGATGCTCATAAACTCATATCACAATATGAGAGTGACAAACAGTGTCAAGAAGCCCTGCATACACAAAGCCTTGTATGAGGAATTGATCGGGTCCCAGCTGAGCAGAAAGTCATCCGTCCTAACAATTCAAATGATAGGTGTATTAGCAATAGGAAAATAGGAAAAATCATACTTTATTCAAATCTGGAGAAAAAGTGACCCGTCTCACTACAGACCTATCTCTATTCTCCCAGCTCTAAGTAAGATATTTGAAAAAATTATATTTAATCAATTATTGTCTCATTTCAACGTAAACAAACTATTACATAGCAATCAATTTGGATTTACTAAAGGCAGATCCACTACTGATGCAGGAGTGGCACTAATGAAACATATTTTTGAGGCGTGGGAAAATAAGCAAGATGCTATAGGAATATTCTGCGATCTATCGAAGGCATTCGATTGCGTTAACCATAATACTCTCCTCATGAAGTTGAAGCATTACGGTGTCGATAAGGACGCTCTTAATTTAATACAATCATATTTAACGAATAGAGTCCAAAACGTACATGTCGGAGAAACAAGTTCCAGCGGAGCCCTTTTATTGATGGGCGTTCCCCAGGGCTCAATATTGGGACCTTTATTATTTTTAATTTATATAAATGATCTACCTTATTATACTCAAAACCTATGTGAAACTGTATTATTTGCTGATGATACATCTCTTATATTTAACGTGGATAGACAAAAAGAAACTTTTGACGATGTAAATACTACACTTTCTCAGGTATTACATTGGTTTACGACCAATAATTTACTTCTTAACTCTAAGAAACCAAATGTATTAAGTTCACAATGCCTAATGTAAGGCAGGTAGATACTTTCATCACTTTGGATGAAGGACCCATGGAAGTAATAAATTCAACCGTTTTCCTGGGTATAAAATTAGACGCAAAATTGCAGTGGGTCCCCATATTGCGGCTTTGGCAGGAAGGCTTAGTTCCGCTGCATATGCTGTAAGGAAGATAAGAAGTCTCACTGATATTGAGACTGCAAGACTTGTGTATTTTAGCTATTTTCACAGCGTGATGTCTTATGGTCTACTTTTGTGGGGGTCTGCTGCTGATCTACAAACAATTTTTGTATTGCAGAAAAGATCCATCCGTGCCATATACGGCCTTAAATCACGTGACTCACTAAGGGAATTCTAGACTGCGTCATCTATGTACACAAAAATTTACATGTATTTTCAAAAAAGTCAGATAATCATAGTTTGAACACTAGGAACAAACACAAACTTGCCGTTCCAAATCTTAGATTGCATAAGGTTGGGAACTCATTGTGGGATTAAGCATTAAAATATTTAATAAGCTACCACAAAATGTAATTGATTTACCCCTGCATAAGTTTAAGTCTCATGTAAAGTCTATTTTAATAAAAAAAGCTTACTATAGTGTTGAAGATTATATAAATGATAAAAACTCATGGACATGTTGATTTCCACGCCTGCACTACTTTTGTTTTTTTTTGTTGTCGTCTATTTAAATTTATATAATACTTAACTGCTTAATAGTACTTTTGTAGATTATTATATTTTTACCAATACATAATACGATAAAAATTGAAAATATAATTTGCTTTATATAATTATTTTGATTACAAATGAATCTGTATTCAACAATTTTTTTGAAAAGAGTAACTACTGAGTTTCTTGCTGGTTTCTTCTCAGTGGAAAACTACCTCCCGAACCAGTGGTAGCTTCATTTGACATTCATAAGTGTTCTTTAAGGACCTAAACTGAATAAACACTTTTCATTTCATTTTCATTTTCTTTTCAAATATAGGAAAAAAAACATTGATAATTATTATTATATTTAAGACGTAAAAATATTCATTAAATTATGACCTTAACGCATCACAATTATAAGGAATATAAAATCAAAAACACGCGCACACTTCTATGCCATTTTGACAAATGATGCGACGGCCAGACTTTTGCAGCGGACACTTTTTGAGTGAGATTATGTAGTTTCGTGTTTATCTATGGTAGATGCCTAAAGCAAGTAAGTACCTTCCAACTAAGGTAGAACTAAATGTTTTCATGTATATCCACTTGGCAAACTACTTGGCTGATATCCAAACATATGTCGGTGCCCATCTATGTCGTGTTTGGGCCACTGTTTGACTTCAATATTAATCATATTGGAAATATTTATAAACAGCCCGATCGTATGCAAAAGAAGCAATTTCACTGACGTCATTCAGTACCTTGTGTATACGTAACTACATCTGTACACATATTCTACGGGAATTATTAAGATTTTTGAATTACTAAGTACTAATTCGCACTGGGCCCGCACTTATAATTTACACAACGAGGCCAAGGACGTCCCGGACGGACGATCATTCATACATAATATTTAATCGAAATTTTCATCTAACTATGATAAGTAATTTCTGGATTGTTTTTCTTTTGTGCACTGCGTATTCGCAACACAGGTCATGCACATTTTTTTTCCTAATATAATCTATGGTTTTTATGACAGATGCCGTCCAATTTCTTAATAGGTACTTTGTGGTTTTCGATACAAAAACTGGCCGAATTTTGACACACTTTTGATGTTAGTGAGGCCCCGTCTGATATTTTTATGCATGATCTAATCATATTAAATATTCTTCTTTAGTTAAACAGTTACGTTAACTAAGTATGTGTTATCCCCGTGGAATTCAAACCCACGACCTTTGGATCACGTAGCGATCTTAACACCCATACGCCACTAGACCACGACGGCATCTATTGAATTATAATGATGAATACTGGAATACATCATTACTATCAAAACTCTTATTTTCTTTAAAAATACTTAATCTTTCTTTTAATTTGTAAACTTTTTCATTTGAGAAACATAGAAAGGGCTTCTGAAACACGTTTTTCCCATATGGGGAGCCAGGATTTCTGTAAAATATTTAAGCAAATAAAGTTAATATTAATTTAGTATTTGAAAGATATGAATACTGATCAAGTTGCATGTGGTTATTGGACCGCATTGTCATTTCACAATTGCATATTTGATTTTAGGAATCAAATGTCGGTTGTCGAACCGATAGGCTGGGACGAAAATACTTAAGTAAATAATAGTAATCTAAAGTGTACACAATGGTAATCTATATTTAAATGTGGTTTGGTTCCAAAATACCTAAACCTGAAATACATTTATCATCTCAACAATCGTTAAGATTATTTAGTACCGAGTCTACCCTAGTAGAGTTTATAGGTCTATGTTTGTAATGTTCTGGATATACCTATGTAGATATACTAAGCATTTCCAAAATAAGTATGTTTAACGTATTAGCTCGTTGGTGCCTCAATGGTGTGGACTGTCGCCCTCCTACCAGGAGGGCCGAGGTTCAAATCCCGCCACGTACAAATGTGTTTTCGAATTTACGAAAAACATATGTACGTTATCCGACGCTCTTACAGTGAAGAAAACATCGTGAGGAAACCTGCGCATGCCTGCGAAGAGATTCAAAGGTTGTGCGTGAAGTCGTCCAACCCGCACTGGGCCAGCGTGGACGACTAAGCCTATACACCTATACGGGTAGGCTCGTGCCCCTCAGTGGGGACTTTTAATGAGCTGATGATGATGAAATATCAGCTGATAGTACTCATAACACAACTCCTTACTTTTAAATTTGAAGTGGGAGGCGGTGGATATCTATCACAATTCATAACTGTACATATACATAAACGAATAGGTAAATTTCAGGTAAATAAAAACTTCCACAAACAAACACAAGTGTATAATCTGGAGATCCAATCCGCGACTCATGGAATAGAACTGTCACTACCTATACGCCACCGAGCCAGAATATGTCCGTTCAATCTTCCATGGACTACAAAGTCGATTATTATATCACCAGCTCGAACACTTGGCAATAGATGAAAGGGATTGACGAAAGAGTCACTCGGTTCATTGTAATTGACGTCAGTATCGTATCGACAGCATCAAAGAGATATTTTTATGATAATTAAGTTTTAATCTCGAGGGAATGACCTTGAATTAATGATGTGGTGGACCTTGATGAAAATAATATATTGGGAATTGATAAAAATATCTATTGTCTAGACTAGGTACTAATAAAGTGCTTCTTCTTAAGGTGTTTCAGATCAAAACTGAATGCTTGCAGCATTGTCAAAGAAGGAACATCTTTTGTGGACTTTTTGACTTTAGGGAATATGTTTTCTTTTTGATATATCCCAACATTGGTTGAAAATGGCTGAACTATGTTGAAGAAATGCTACAATGTTAAAATTTTTAATGGCTTAGGTAAGTATGAATTTCACAATTAGGTATCTTATGGTTTTAAAAAAAACGATTCGGTTTCATCCTAAGATGGTTACTGAGACGGCATATTATACCATATAATCAGATTTTTTTTCATATTTCGCTTTATTTTTACAGCCCGTGATGGTAAACTAGAGGATTTTAGGCCTACTATGCGGTAGTAAAAGGTTTCTCCAAATCTCTACGCCTCGCAGGAAGATTTCACATATCAGGATCTTTTTCTGCTGAATATTTTCTTTCTAAACCGCTTCTTAGGTCACTCGGGTGAAAAGTACAATTGATTTCTAATCTGCCATCACCACACGGAAGACTACTTCACGATAACAACGATTCGTAAGCTACATTTTATCTGCAGGAAATTGCATTATTTTTATCAAGTAAAAATAGCATGGCTTTATTAATAAATGAACGAGTGATAAAACAACGATGAGTAATACGCTGATATGATCGATGAGTTAACGTTTAGTAACATTCAAACGTTTAGTAACATATTATTAAACATACAATTGTTTACAAACTAGATACTTGTGATTCGTGTAAATAGGCTGGGAGCTGTGCTAGTTAATTGCGCGATGAAGGTGTTAATCCTTTTGCAGACAAACAAACATTTAAACTACGAAAGTCATTCTCACAAAATGCATTGGTTACACTATGATAAAAAATACTAAATGAATATTATCAGTGTAATGTAATACTTAACTTCCATTTATGACTGAGGATTTTGGACTTAACATGTAAGTCGATATTTATCTTCCATTTCATTGAACCGTTTCAATTATAATTGCTTCCATAATTTCGTCGTCGCAGAAAGTATCGCCAAAATTACTTAAATGGTAAAATTTCTACTGAAAAGGATTGTTTTAAAAGTATTTGGAAATTATATAGTTGTAAGATCACTGCAATTCATAAGAAACTCTGTTGTTTTACCATATTTTTCCATGATTTTTTACTATCGTGGAGCAATCTTAAACTCGATGAGGCTGAAAATGGCAGAAAATTTGTAGCAGAAAAATGCGATGGCCAGGGATGAAAAAAGACTTGGTCCCAAAAAAGGATAATGATTTTTGACTGCAATGTGCAAATTTTAACATATCTATAGAATACAGTAATTTCATGAGACCAAGTCTTTTTGCTACCTGTGGCTCGCGTTTTTACTGTTACAATTTTCTGCCAGTTTTAGCTTCTTTGAAACTAGTAGGGAGGCAGAAATTTGCGATAACATTTATTGGATTGAAAGGTAATGAAATACCTTTTAAAAATAGGTGTAAAGCAGAAACCAGTGTAGATGCATTAAACAGTCAGTAAAGCAAATTCTAAGAATTTCAACACTAAAATCAGCACGCCTTTGCGCCCACGTCTAATGGAGCCCAGCCCATCACCTGTCATTTACTGTGCAACGCAATACCGTCAACGAAGAGGAAGCTACGTATATTAATACTTATTGACTTGCATATAAAAATATAACGTGGACACAATGTAGACAACCGTTTCATAAAAAATGACAGTAATTTTGTATAGCGTTAAACGCTAGCACAAACAATATCATCATTAATACTATAGGATTTAGCGATGGATCAATTATATTTGACGCTGAATATTGTGTTGCTTTATTGTATAGGTATATAGTTCTGTGTCTCGTAACAAGTCATTAAAGTTTGGCAATTTGACTCAAATAAACTCTTGTAGATTAACCCGGGGATAACTAACCCAAACAATAGGTACATAATTCTATTATGTTTCCGCAAGTCATCAACGTTTTTTATAATAATTCACACAGCGCCAACTTGCCCCAACAGCGGATAAACATAACTTTTTTGTAAAATACCAGACATACATAAAACATAGGAACACCCAGACCAATACAAAAGATATGTTTCATGCAGAATAATGTTTCTGGGATCGACACCGGAAACCATGGTGTAAAGCGATTTATATTGTAAAAATAGAAAGAAATAAAAAATTTAATGTAGAAAGACGCTATATAACATAGATACTCGTAAAAAACAAGTATTGGCTAAAACTGAGTTTTAACTACGCTATGTCTGCACTTTGCCTTGCGCTACTGCTGCAGACAAAACATTTGACATTTCGTGGAATCATCTAAACAGTGTTAAAAAACTGTAATTTAAATATAATTTATATGCACAGTTTCCTCGTTTTCATGGCAATTTCAGCTATGTTGATGCTAGAGCGGTGCTGTATATGCCGTGCATAGTTCACTACAACCCTTATGTAAAAGATATTGTCATCATCAGGCAAAAGTTCACTGCATGTTAGGATTTTGAAAATTGGGTCGTAAAACCATCACGCAGGTGATAATGCGTGGTTAAGGGTTTAAGACTTTTGTACTAATCTGGCAGAATAGTGCTTAACGTGCCTTCCGAAACAGGAATCATCTTTCAGACAAATAAAATCATTTACGTGCAATATCCAAAGCAAACTGGGAAAGATTATACAAATGATCTTTACTATGAATAACCTAGGGTATAGGAGAAGTCAGTTCTTGCGCGTTCAGTCCGTCACTAAGAGCCGTCGTCCAGCCCGACTACAATCTAGATGGTAATTGTTGACCAATGCGCATTAGACCCGCTTGGTTCGGATCGATCTCCATATGCGCTAGCCGATATCAAAACACCGCTTACCACCAAACCCCAGCTGAACATTCTTTACCGCCATAAATTTAGATTGTGGCATCGGTATCGTAACCGAGTTAATGGTTGCTCTAATGAGCGTACATTGCGATCCTTGTACAAGCCATTAACGTAAACGCAGATCAAATGTCGAAGGAAACCAGCACTTTTATAGAGAGCCGCCGTTCGGCTGCGTCAGCTTGGGAACATGAAAGAATTGCGAAATCCCTTTTATGATCGGAAGCAATGTTTATTATTCTAACTGATACTCGTATATACATTTGGTCTATTCGAAGCTGATAATAATTATCATCGTAGTCTTTTTCGGAGATTTCAAATTTGAAAAACTCAAGGATATGTATGCTTCAGCATTCAAGCTTGACAATAACTAAGATTAGTGCAATCCATTATAATTAGAACCATTATGGATGCTTTTATGATATAAGTTATTTATGACACACTACCAAAAATATTAAAATTTCTTATTGTTTAAAGTTTTCACAATTCCTCATTTATACTTATATTTCTTAAAAAAACCGAGCAGATATCAAAATTAATAAACAGCAAACAATACTCCTTAATGAAGACTCGCATTCCTTAGTTAATTGGTAGGTCAGTCTAAACTCTATGCAAAATTGTGCCAACGTATACCAACAGATTAAACTTGCTTACCTAATAACCATTCCAGGACATCCTCCCGGTCGAACACCTTGCAATAAGCTGCAGCACCTTGAGCATGTGTACGAATGCCAGTCCAGTCCACCTCCGTAGACTTCAGGGCCTCGTGCCAGACGCAGTTCTCGTCTGGACAGGCACAGCATGCCTTCGCGCGGTCTCTGTCTCCGTAGGAGGCATTTAAATTTATCTATTGTTTTTTCGAATAGATGTCTGTCCGTCACTTGTTTATGCATTTATATTGTCTATGGTTCTAAACAAAACACTAATGACACATCGCTTAGGTCACTGGCTGAAATTTTAGTAATGAGAAATAATAAACCTATATTTTTTATTGAGTTCATGGAGAAAAATGAAGTATTCATTTAATGGTGATACAAATAGATTTTGAAATATCAATTTTCTATTTTAATGATGCAAAATTATTTAAAAATATAGACTAAAGGTTACTCAAAAATATCAGTTATAATATAATATTGAAACAGTAAATGAATGGACGAAAACCGGTGTACAGGAAAATGTATTAACAATATATATTATCCTTAAGAGGAATAATTTTAAAACATATTTGCGCCTAAAACTCGTAAGTAATCATAATTAATCTAGTTATAATAGGAAAATACAATATTAGAGTACATTTTACCATTATACTATAATATTCCTATAGTTTGTAACATTATAAAATACAATTCATACTTTTTGTACAACAAAATAAAATAGTAATTCATACTTTTTTTGTTACAACAGTCATACGAGGGCTATAGTACTGAAACTTTTTAATATTGCTATTCGAAATTAATATAATAAAATATAGGAACAAAATGAAAAACATATAAAGGTAATAACTCGCTAATTTATAAGTCTTTCAGTTTGACCCTCGCATCAGCTACTGATGCACTCTAAATGAATTGTATTTTAGAGGGGGATGGAATGTTCAGTAAGTATATGAATTTAGAATAATTTGTATATCTGAATGTATATTAGGTACAATTTACTTGACCCAATCCCTGATACGCCGTAGGAAGTCCTAATTTAAACAATTACTGTGGCTATTGTTTGCCTGACTGAAGTAACCACACGTTACGACTAAAAATGTGCCTCGGTGCTTCTTTCTTAATAAAAATCAAAAAGGGTTTCTTATTAATTCTACTTAACTCCATCTTGATTATTCTCCGTTCCTACTTATTCTTACGCTGACCAAAACGTTTAACCAGATGGTTGAACGTTGTTTAGTCATTTATTACTTTATTGCACTTTCATGATAAATTATTTTGACCACGTACACTTCAATTTTTATTGCACAAAGCAAAGACAAAAAAACCATAACATTCATAGTTTAGTCATTTCGAAGGGCTATCTTTAATACACCATGTGTTAACGTCGAGTGATTTTAATTGAACAACTATCGCCTAGGCATACAGTTGTATGCCGGCATTAAACGAACGGTCTAGGCATCCAATTGGATGGCTAATTTAACCAGATGGCTGTGAATATACACTGGAGAAAATGCATTACCATTAGGCAACTGTGCGGACCCAATCCCGATATATCATTGCCACCCTAGTCCGTAGTCTAATGCATTGTTTTACGTTTATATCTCAAAACATGGTTTCATAAAAAAGGTCATGTTGTGATGTTGATAACTATGCGCTTTAAGTGACATGAATGCACGAGTTCTGACGTTATCATAATATCCAAATGGATTTGAAAACGATAACAAAGTAACCCGTAATGCTGATAGCTTCACCCTTGGCAATGATGTAAAAAAGTATGGATTCGTGATATGCTCACAAACAATCGAACAAAGTTCCGAATGCAGTGACAGCACATATAAACATTTCGAATGAGCGTACATTTACCTAAACAAAAAGTACAAACTGTATTCTCTCGGCGGTTCGTTTTTGAGGCACGGATGGCGTATCTACCTTTATATACAGAATTTCACTACCTGTTGGTAAATAATTTATGTGACAGAAAAATTGTCAACATTATGGCCCTTACTAATTTAAACTGAAGTAATTTACTTTAAATTTGTTTTGTATTCAAAAAATACCTAAGCAATCACTAACCTCGCCTTTTGAATTATTATTATAACAATAAAATTTTTGTGAATCAACTAAACTTTGACCAAAATATCATCTCAAATCAATAAATGACTTCCTAATAAAACACATAAACTTGTTTTATTATTCAATAAAGTATTTCATAAGATTTACTCAAAGATAAACAAATATTAGCATTGGTTCAGATTAATACCTAAATTTAAAGGCATTAAACTTTAACTTAAGCTACTATTTAGCCCAGCAGCTCATATATAACGTCAATGCATGATGGATGCTATCTTGTTAGCGTGCCATATCAGGCAACTCCTCTAATATGTAAGCAGTTTCTATTAGCAACTCTAGATTTAGGTTAGCACCTAACTAGCTTACGATTGGCTACTAAAACTTTTGTAAATCAAATATTCTACCAGCCCTTCTACCAGCTGTCCTCGTCCATTATAAGTTAATCAACTTCTTCTGCAATGCGCGCCTTATTACTAAATAGCAA
>PQWD01002370.1:0-67528 GCA_019425675.1 Leucinodes orbonalis
CAGAACTCGTCCACTTCAACCAATGATTTAAAATATATGGATTCGTGATATGCTCACAAAACAATCGAAAAAAGTGTTCCGAATGCAGTGACAGCACACCAACACATATTTGGAATGAGCGTACATCTACCTGAACAAAAGCGTGTGCAAATGTATTTACGTGTATATTTAGCAGGATACTAAAGTTTTTCTTTCCTCTATCTAGTGTATCGTCAAAAATGCGAGCAAATTTTTATCACAGTAGGTACAAGTCGGCCATCTTTGACACAGTTTCCAAACTCTCGATAACCAGTTCATATGTCGCGCGCCTAACGCTATCTCTGACCTCTGCACTAGTTGCTAAAACAGTTAACGAAATCAATCTTTTGTTCAGAGTTTAACGACACGAGTGTGACGGAAATTTTCATATTTGTATCGAGTATGCAGCTGAATTTGGCAGAAAAGACTTTTCAACAGAAAATGTTCAAAAAAATCTAAACTATTCGGACGTAAAAAAAGTCTGTTTTCGTCTATAACTTTAGACTGCATCAACAGTTACAAACGAAAACAGTCTTTTTAGTGACGAAGTCTTTCTTCGTCCCTAGTAACCATGTTTTTTGCTAGAATTTTTCTGGCATATTATGAGGTTCAATCTGTAACGAGTTAAAATCTAAAAAAAAAACATTTGCTAATGGAGCTTTGATTAAACATAAACACGTCACCGTCCGCTATTTTGCTGGTTTTAAGTTAAAAGCCCAAGAGTTACAAGTTAAGAGCGTCGGTGGCTCAATGGTGTGGACTGTCGCCTTCCTACCGGGAGGGCTGAGGTTCAAATCCCGAGACGTACCAATGTGTTTTCGAATTTTCGAAAATATATGTACGTTATCCGCCGCTCTTACGGTGAAGGAAATCATCGTGAGGAAACCTTCATGCACGCCTGCGAAGAGATTCAAAGGTTGTGTGTGAAGTCGTCTAATCCGCACTGGACTCGCGTGGACGACGAAGACCTAATCACCCTATACGGGTAGGTTCGTGCCCCTCGGTGAGGATGTTTAATGAGCTGATGATGATGACTGTTTTAAGAGACGGCGGTAAACTCAGGAGCTCATCATACAGGTATGATATAATCATAATCCATCGCGCATAAAATCTTTTCCCACTGCATCACCATCATTGTCAGAAGTACTGAGAACAAACGGCAATAACTACACATTCAAACATATTCTATCAATATTCAACACACGATGCATTATTTTAGAAATCATATACAACTCTGACATTGCATTATGCACTCTATATGTATGAACATTGAACATATAACACTGTGAATGACGGAAATATGTTAAGGATACATCGCAGGTTTTCCTTGTAAGAAACAACATTTAATGTTATTAACTTACCATTGAAACAAGTACTTTTGTCAATAAATAAAGAATATTCTTTGTTTTTTTATTTCACAGAAATGCTCTCACCGTCTCTTATAGATGCTACTTTTTCCGAACCGGTGGTAGAGCCAATAAAACAATATAAGTATTCATCATCATCAGCTCATAAAACGTCCCCACCGAGGGGCACGAGCCTACCCCTTACGGGTGTTTAGGCCTTAGTCGTCCACGCGGGCCCAGTGCGGATTGGACGACTTCACGCACAACCTCTTCGCAGGCGTGCGCAGGTTTCCTCACGATGTTTACCTTCACCATAAGAGCGCCAGATAACGTACATATAATTTTCGAAAATTCGAAAACATATTCTGGTGTGGACGGTCGCCTTCCGATATGGAGGGCGCAGGTTCAAATCCCACCAAACCGAGATTCCGCCCCCGCCGGCGGGGGCCATCGTCGCGTGTCCCTGTAGGTTCGCACAGTCCCTATTCGCGTAACCGGCATGTGCCGGGCCGCTTTTCTCCCCAAACATATGTTAGGCTACCAAGCCCCCCCGCAACGCCCTAAGCCGAGGTTCGAGTCCCGTTCGGGGTCGCCCTTAGGCTCGTTGTGTAAATTTTAAGGCTGAAAGCCATCTGCGCTCGCCACTTGCCCGGTGAAGCTGTAAAGGCCATCTGCGGCCAACAGCAGTAGTCAGTTCGAAAAAAAAAAAAAAATCCCACCAAGTACAAACGTCTTTTCGAATTTAATTATTTGCATCTACGTTTATCCGAAGCACCCTGTTTGACCTATAAGCATGTATGTTTGTTTGTCCGCGTTTGACTGAAACAATTTCGGCACTGTTTTCATACAAGTATTTAATTGCAAAAATCCGTCAACTTTACGTTCTAAAAACGCTTAATCGCTATCTTCATGACCCGTTCGACCTTAGAGATTGTTATCGCATTAAAATTGAAAACATACTGACAAATAGTACGTCGTATGTTATACATTATATCCGATAACTGCCTATATCTTAATGGTGACAGCGTTGGATTTAAATCGCTGCGTGGCGATCTGGGAGTCGTAGATTTGAGTTTTATTTTTTTATTTTATCATGTACAGTCCATATACTTACCTGATGGTAAGTGATACGCCTGACCATGACAGAACGGCATTGAAGGAGACCAACTGATACGACAGTTATTATTCTCCGTAAATGCCGCACTGCGCCCGTTACCCGAGACAACTGATGTTAGGTCTCTTATACTCGGTAATTTCAATAGCTACAGTGCAGAAAAGTGCATAACACTCCTGTTTCACGGGAAGATATCTAGGCACTGCGGTGGTACCTACCTAGAAGACTCAGTATCGAGTCTACCACCTAGTTAACCACATAAGGGGAAACGGAAGCCACTAGCTCAAGTGAGAAATCATACATCAACTTGTACATACGTCAGATCATATTTTTCCCAATTTAAAAATACAACAAAAACGCAACTAAAAGTAAAATGAAAACCGGTACAGACAACTGGTAATTTTCCTTGTATGAAACAGATACCTTGTACCAATGATGTAAAAAGTATGGATTTGAGGTAAGCTCACAAAACAATCGAATAATGTGTTCCGATTGCAGTGACAGCACACATAAACATGTTTCGAATGAGCGTACATTTACCTAAACAAAAGAGTACAAACTGTACTCTCTTCGACGGTTCGTTTTTGAGGCACGGATGGCGTATCTACCTTTATATATACAGAATATCATTGCCTTGTACTTACATAGTTATATGTTGTGATAGCCTGTACTTGGAGATGCATTTAACGTCTAATTTCCTATTTTAATATGTATCATCATCATCAGCTTATTGAACGTCCCCACCGACGGGCACGAGTCTACCCGTAAGGGTATTTTAGGCCTTAGTCGTTCACGCGGGCCCAGTGCGGTTTGGACTTCACGCATTACCTTTGAATCTCTTCGCAAGCGTGCGCAGGTTTCCTCACCATTAATTCCTTCACCGTAAAAGTATCCGATAACGTGCATATAATTTCAAAATTTGAATTTGAAAATTTGTGAATATATAGGAAGGAGGGCAAAAGTCCACACCATTGAGCCACCGCCGCTCTCTTTATGTATGAAACCCAAATATGCCTAAAATAACAAACAACTTAAATAATCTCAACACAAATCATAATTCCCAACAAAAACAAACAAACAAGTGCATTGACTTCGACGACCTTATTTTCGTGAAAGACTACAATGGGTATCATAACATTTAATATTAGAACATTTGGGGGGCCGACGCATTTGATAGTCACGTCATTTACCACGGGTCGTTGGTTCTATTCTATGTCAGCATTTAAAAATAATAAAAACTACCCTTAGACATTCACACAGCGCCGTCTTACCTATAACTTATCTAGCCTGTTATATGGAAACTGTAATATTTGAATATTTGATCCACGATCTGTGCTTTTGTATGAAATGTTTGTGTAAGTATAGGTACCGATTTCTGTCTTCGGTTTCTATTGAATGAAATGTGTATGTACCCACTTAGTGTATGGTTTTTAATGAGAAAATAAATATTATTTAAACTTAATATACGTACATATTGTTCAAAATATGCATTTACTTTGTACCACTTTACATAATCTGTGCTCTTGTGTTTTGTTATAGTTTTCTTTATGTACATTTTTGTTGTGTTTTTAATGCAAATAAAAGTTATATATCTCTATTTATTATACGTTACAAAAATATAACCCTCCTCCGGCAGTCGGGTTATGAACACCCAGACCGATAAGCCTGTATATTGTAAACTGTAAATATACCTATCTTTAAACCTTTTTTACATAATTAAAAACATATATATTACGACGGTGGCTCATTAGTGTGGACTGTTGCCTTCCGATATGGAGGGCATATGTTCAAATCCCGCCGCGTACCAATGTCTTCATTTTTCCGAAATTATATGTACGTTTATCCGAAGTTCTTACGATGAAGGAAAACATTATGCGGAAACCTACGCACGTATACGAAGAGATTCAAAGTTTGTGCGTGAATTAGTGGTGTGGACGATTAAGGCCTACAAACTCTTTACGGGTAGGCTCGTGCCCCTCGGTGGGGTTTTATTATAAGACAATGGGATGATAACAGACATCTTCATGCACACTACTGTTTCCATTGCCCGGGTATCGCATCATAAACCTTCGTGTAGTAGCGGTTTACCACCACAACACATACCTCCAGGTTTAATATACATATTTGTGCTCCATAACCACTAAAAGCAGAGCATCGCGGAAGAGTTCCTGCAAGAATATTCATATCCGTGTCTATTGCACGCGCCAAATAATGCAGCGAATGCCAAACAAAAGCACGTTTACAGTATTTGCACTGGCTGAGTCACGATATCCAGTAAATACAACTCTTGTCTCCAGAAACTATAGCCACTACGGTAGAAGTAAATAAATACATATCTACTGACAATCACACAGCGCCATCTAGCCTTAAGTTAAGCGTTAAGCCTATTATGGGTACTAAAGAACGGTACATATATATATTGTAAATACATCCATATTTTACATAGAAAACACTCAGACCATTACAAAGAGACATGTTCATGCACACAAATGTTTGTACTGCCCGGGGATCGAACCCGGAACCCTTTGGTGTTACGGCCGACCTCTCAACTGCAACACCATATGTGTCGGAGAAGTAGCATTGAATGTAGGAGGAGATTGAAGTAGTCATGAAAACTCTCAAGTTTAACACTTCAAGGGTGTTATCGTCATCGCATAGGCATAAAATAGCATCACTACAATGATACGTCATCATTTTTAAACCAGGGAAAGCGAAGTAATGTACTAATAATATACTGTTATATATAGTATATATAATAATATACTGTTTTAAGAAATGACTGTAGCCTCTTTTTTTTTTATGCTATATAGCAGGCAAACGAGCAAACGGCTCATCTGATGGTAAATGTCACCGTCGCCCATGTACATTTGCAATACCAGAGGGCACTGAAATGCGTTGCCGGCCTTTCCCACTCCCCCCTCCTCCCTTGTTTTGAATAAAACCTGAAGTATGAAAGGTTTTAAAAAGAATTTAGGTTTTCGTCGACTACTGCCCTTTCGAAGTTTCGAAGTTAGGAGTCATCAAATACTCAAATCATATCTGCATTACATAAATTGTAATAGCAAACTATTGTTTATTGCCTTTTATTATTATATGAAAATATCATAAGGAAAAGACCACCAAGGTCAATCTTTACGTCGTAATATACAGAAACTTAATCTACGTCATACAGTACAAAAATAAATTTCGGGAACATTGACTTTTAAAGTCGACAACTTATACGAACTAGTTTACTCAATTATTTAGTGGACATAGTAATAATCAATATGGTAACTGGCAAGGCCGAAGAAAACAATTAACAAAGCGCTTAACTGAAGCCCTACATGGGATTAACTTCGGACGTCATGTAGCCTCGCTCATTTAATGACACAACACACTTGTTCACATCCTTCCCATTTTACAATTTATATCAATGATAAGAAAAACAATATCCTTTATTAATCTTTTAATAAGCAAAATAATATATTTTATTCATAATCACATCGCAAAATAATGTTTTATGGCATATTTAACGTCGCTTAAACAAAAATGTAATAGCAGGATGTGCAGTAGATTACTGAGTACCATGATATCCGATTAAAACGGATCTCCTTGTATAAATAAAGCTTATCATTTTTATATCTCGCGTTGGAGTAAAATGTCGCCCAAACATCCGGGATAAATTTTAAAAAATATTACCATCATCAACTCATTAAACATCCCCACCGCGGGGCACGAGCCTACCCGTAAAGGTTTTTTAGGCCTTAGTTGTCCACGCGGATCCAGTTCGGATTGGCCGCCTTCACGCAATACCTTTGAATCTCTTCGCAGGCGTGCGCGCAGGTTTCCTCACGATGTTTTCCTTCACCGTAAGAGCATCGGATAAACGTCAATATAAAAAAATATCGTCAATCAAAATAAACAATTGATTTGATTTGATTTGATTTGAAACGTCAATAAAAAAAAATAGACTTAGAATTAGTAAAAAAAGAACAAAATATAGAAGAAGTTAAAGAATTTAATCTCCTTGGCTTAACCATTGATTCACATATTAACTGGAAAAAACACATAAGTAAAACGAAACACAAACTCTCTCAGTTTATATACGCTCTTAGTGTACTAAAAAGAAACACCCATACGGGATGCGCGCTCACTGCCTACTATGCGTACGCATATTCTTGGCTCAAATACGGCATTATTATTTGGGGTGATAGCACAGACGCCCACGACCATTTTGTCATTCAAAAGAAATGCATACGTATAATGCAAAAAACCAAGGCGAAGTTTATATTATTAATATAGATTGAAAGTATTAATGTGTAAGGCTATGTGCATTTTGTAATGATTTTCATTATTGTGCCCTTACAGGGTTTATGTGTTATGCTATTGAAATTGATAAGAACTTATAAACCACATGACTGTAATGATAAATAAATATATATTACTTTAAACAAGCGAATAAATTCGTTTAGTTTGTTTTATTTAGTGTGTACGTATCGCGAGAACTTTACACAATCCTATATAGAAAACTGACTACGGAAAGAAATGCGATCACATACTGCGCTGGCTCTTAGCGACCCGAAAGGATCTTGGCCTCCGAGACGAGATTTCCGCCACTCTGATCTATGCTCAGCCACCTGCCAATGCGGCGTCTGCAAGGGCTAAGATCTCTCTCGTCTTGGATTATCCAGCTATAACTGGGACGACCCACAGGACGCTCCCCGGTCGATCGAGATTCCATTCTTTAGACGTGTCCAAGTCAGCACAGTCTACTTCGTCTCAACCATATTTGGTTCAGTGATTACTTGGAACTCAAAGTATTATGCTAATATCTCATCAATCGTTCAACCAGCCTTTTCATTCCATCTTGCATATTATGGAGATCGGAGCGTAACTTGCCACGCAGGTATACAGAACCCAAAGCAACATCTCAAGTTACTCTTACTAAGCGGTCTCCAGCGGGATTACTGCCATCTCTTAAACAGTATTCCAATAATATTACTTCGCCTTTGGTACAAAAATGCTGACGTATCATCATAGTAACACCGTTTTAAGATATGGCATTAACCCCCCCCCATGGCATTGGAATCTAAAACCAACTCTCAATCCGCTAGACCACGACGGCAATCATATACTCGTACCAACTTTAATATGGTTTAATTAAATACAAAGGCGGCCAATTAGACCACCCCTAATCAATGATATTCTGTATATATAAAGGTAGATATGCCATCGGGGCTCAAAAACGAACCGCCGAAAAGAGTACAGTTTGTACTCTTTTGTTTAGGTAAACGTGTTCGAAATTCGAAATATGTGTATGTGTGCTGTCGCTGCATTCGGGACACTTTTTTCGATTGTTTTGTGAGCATACCACGAATCTATACTTTTTACATCATTGCCCCTAATTACCCACTTCCCTTCGACCCACTTGAAGCAATTAAATTGTTCTCACAATTTAACCGAGAAACCAATAGCGAACGCCGCAAAACTGGTACCGAGTAAAGCACCTTACTTGATAACTTAGTTGGCTTCGGATACCTTTTTGAATTTCAATTAAATGCAAATTGTAGATATTGCTAGTAAAGGCTAAAGTCAGGTTAACATTTATACGTATATTTTCCTTTAGGTAGTTGCAGGTTAACATATGTTTATTTTCCTTGAAGGAGTCGCATCGGGCCATAAGTAGTTACATAAGAGCGTCGGTGGCTCGATGCTGTGGACAGTTGCCATCCGATCGGGAGGACGCCGGTTCAAATCTCGCCCCGTATTAATGTGTTTTCGAATTTTCGAAATTATATAGGTACCGAAATTATATATATTTATATACCCAACGCGCTGGATGCATATTAACTCAGATCGGTACGTATGGAAAACATTGGAGGAGGCCTATGTCCAGCAGTGGACGTCCAAAGGCTGAAATGATGATATACCCAACTGATATGATGGGCAGACTTTTGCCACAGACACTTTTTGAGTGAGATTGTGTATCTAATTAGTTTATTTTTTATCGAAACACCGAAACTGTTTATGCAGTCACCGAAACGTCGGAAAGAAAATATATTTTTATTTTACTGCGATTTATTCCGAAAATTAGTATCACGATGTTCAATTCCCGGATGTGTTTGTTCCGGGTTACAAATTAGAATCATTGTCTAACCTATCGTTTTGTTTTAAGGTTCAAAATGCAACAAACTCATTTCATTTGCTTCAACAGGGAAGCCGGCACAGTTATCTTGTTTTCATTCGACTTTGATAAAATCAGTATGAACTTGGAACTAATGTTCAACTATATTTAGATTTTGCTTGCATCATATATTCCAGCACTAGAACACTATATTTTTAGCCTAGAAAATTTGTTTCTTTTTTAGTTCCATAATTTATATTTAGCCGCTACAATGAGTTTTCATTTTTTTAATAGATTTTTTTTCCCGATACGCTTATATCTTTTTTTATCAAATATATGGTGTATTATATTAAACAAAACCACTGAAACTAATATGTACATGTAAACAATCGAGCCAAAAGGGTATATTTGGCACAAAAATTGCACCACAAAGGTCACATATTCTTAACTTTTCACCATTTGCCACAGATGCCCTTCAAAACTCCACTGTCCAAGGGGTGACCCTTGACCCTGAGACGTCCTCAAATATGTCTTACGTTAGGAAAATTGCGCACAATACAAATTTTCTCTCCTGACGTCCTCGGATAGTCTTGCAAATCGGAATGTACGGATTCTGTACGAAATGTAAACATGTCCAAAATCCAAACAACTAGTGTGTACCACCTTCACTGCGCAATCGAGTAAACACGTACATTCCAAACAGCTCTATTTGAAAACAGCCGGATAGCTTGGATCCACGTCAACACCCCCGGAATTCCCGTCAACGATAAATATAGACCGGTTTGATTCCCGGAGGATAACGTTAATTCCATTCAACGGGAATTCGCTCTGGATCCCAATTCTGCAATTTTAAAATGTAATAGGGATCGTTATAGTGTCTCAATTGCAAAATTTTGCACTCAATCGTTCTGTTTTATGGTAGATTTTAATTTGTAACACCATTTATTTATTTATTTATAGGTATGCTAACAGTACATATACTTAACTAAGAATATCACAAATATTGTAATTAATGTCCTAGTACATGCACCAATTACAGGCATCATCATCATCATCATCAGCTCATTAAACGTCCCCACCGAGGGGCACGAGCCTACCCGTATAGAGTGATTAGGTCTTAGTCGTCCACGCGGGCCCAGTGCGGGTTGGACAACTTCACACACAACCTTCGAATCTCTTCGCAGGCGTGCATGAAGGTTTCCTCACGATGTTTTCCTTCACCGTAAGAGCGTCGGATAACGTACATATATTTTCGAAAATTCGAAAACACATTGGTGCGTGTCGGGATTTGAACCTCAGCCCTCCCGGTAGGAAGGCGACAGTCCACACCACTGAGCCACCGACGCTCTATTACATTATTACAGGCATACTTAGTAACAAAGAGCAACAACATGATAACAAAGAAGTATTTAATATTCCAATACAAAAATAAAACTATGGAAATAAAGACTGCTCAGCAGGTAAGCTTAGCAGTTCTCTTTTGAATTTCTGGTAGATTCGTTGAAAATATCAATTCTTGGGAAAATTTTAAGATAGTAACTATATTCGTCATAAGATCTTGGTAGAGGGGAATGATGACCCAGATTATGATCGAAATAGAGGTTTATGGAATAATTTAACAATTGGTTTGCGGCACGAGAAATAACCGCCAAATTGATACGTTCCACGAGCTCAGGGCATTTGATTCTATTATTAATGAGTCCATGCAAAAACGCTAGATCAATAACAGCTCGTCGGTGTCGTAATGTTCTCATTTTGAAAAAAAAAAATGCTACTGGTAGTCATAAAAAATGAAATATATGCTACTGTTAGAGTCATAAAAAAATATAATAATAATCGATTCAAAAGTATTTGTAACAGATTTATTTGAATAAAGTTTTTTTCTTTCTATCTATCTTCACTATTTTCATTCATCATCATCAGCTCATTAAACGTCTCCACCGAGGGTAACGAGCCTATTCGTATGTGATTAGGCGTGCGCAGGTTTCCTAGCGACGTTTTCCTTCACCGTAAGAGCGTCGGATAAACGTATCTACATATAATTTTGAAAATTCGAGAACACGTACGTGGTGGGATTTGAAACTCAGCCTCCTGTAGGAGGGCAACAGTCCTCACCGTTGAGCCACCTACGCTCATTCAATTACCATTATATACCATTAGAATTGTACCGGAATACGAAATTGACAGATTGTAATGTCGTAATGTCAAAATTAGTAGAATTGCAGCCCTGGTATTTTAATGGCGGTTTAATTATGAATTCATGACGTTACATATTTATTATACAATGCTTTATGAAGCGGGAACAGTAAGGAGTGGGTGGGAAATTTTCCACTTTTTAAATTCCATTATTAGAAATTTCGAAATATGATACGCGGGTTCTCTATATTTTTTCACTAAAATTTAGTTAATAAACCCAAAATCGCGCCGTAAAGGTTAGCAGCCATTTCCGCTAATACTTGCAAAACTTATCAAATCGGGATCATATCACATGACATAACTGTAAGTATTTTTTTATGCTATAGCGGGCAAACGAGCAAACAGCTCATCTGATGGTAAATGACACCGCCGCCCATTTACATTTGCAATAGAGGGCAATGAAATGCGTTTATTATTTATGGTTCGTTTGTTTTTTCTTTCTCTCCTCTCCCTTAAACCTATCGCATTACACTGCTTCCAGCGTTCACACCTAGGACTACAATGATGACCCATTTGGTGTTGCGGTTGACGGGTCGGCTGCGACACGGGGGGTTCCGGGTTCGATCCCCGGGCAGTACAAAAATTTGTGTGCATGAAAATTTCTGTTTGTAATGGTCTGGGTGTTTTCTATGTATAATATGTATGTATTTCCAAAAAAAAAGCATATAAGTATGTTTATAAGTAGTACCCAAAATACAGGCTTCACGCTTGACTTGGGGCTGGATGGCGCTGTGTGAGTGTCAGTGGACATTTTTATTATTATTTATTTACACACATGATGCGTGTCAGTATAGTTAACTGAAGGCATTAGTACAAAACGTGTTCACATCTCTATACGGTTTGCATGATCGCCGGAGACGTGTCCTATCATCCAATAGAACCCTAACGGAACAACTAGGGTTGTCATTGGTGCTCTCAAAGTATGTACATATCTGTCTTATTTTTTTATTCAACAGCAAACAAGCATTCACTTGACACAATTGGCTCTCCTAAATTAAATAGAGGCATCAAGTAAATCATAAATTAACCTCATTTATGTGGAGTTGTTAACATAAATGTAAATATCCAGAGAGGTTCATGCACCATATATCTAAATGAACGTACGTACGTATATATAAGCAGAGCCCCAATTGAAGCAGAGCTTGTATGATAGGTGTTGAACAACGGCCAAACATACTTTTTTTCGTAAATAACATTGTATACATAGAAACCTATGTATATAATGATCCAGACCAATAGAAACAGACATGTTTATGCACACAAATGTTTGTACTGCCTAAAAATCAAACCCGGAATCCTTGGGGTACAGCCGACGTGAGAGGTAAATAATAGAACCTCAGCCCGCAACACTGCTGTACTAAAGGCATAACAGCTATAGCAATCTATTACTAATATAAAGGTGAAGTAGACGTACGCAAGACATAAAAGGTGACCTCACCTACTGTTGAGGGCCTTTTCCTTGTGGAGGCCATCGGCACGCACCAAAAACGTCGTCATGAAAACATTCAACACCATATCAATTGTACAAATACGTTACACAAAACTGTATCAACAAACGTGAAGGTTTCAGAGATAATTTACTTCCTCGCACGAGTTGAAGATTTGGAATTCCATCTTTGCAATCTACATTTGTGCATTTAAAATGTAACATCCAAGTGGTTATATCAGAAACAGAACGCGAGAAGTACCCAGGTTTCTTGTGCCTTAGAAAGACAAAAATAACTTCCTGAAATAATTATTTATAATTTAAAAAAGGTATTTATTCCTCGGTTGTTCTAATAAGTCTTGTTTTGTTACATTAAAACGTGTAATTGATTTCTTGTTATTTGCATCTTCATCATCAGCCTATAACGACCCACTACCAGGAACAGGTCTTCCCGCACAGTATCGCTATGGTTAGATTGGGCCGTAACACACCACGCGGGCCCACTTCGGATTGGTTGGTGTTCACCACTACCATCCTCAGATTGTAGCTCGGACCGACGGCTTATCGTGCCCTCCGAAGCCTTACTATTTTCATTTTACATTTAAGATTAGATGCTTATCTTCTTCCTTTACTGCTGCCATTTTATTGTTTATAATAAAATATTTATTAAAACTAATTGAGTACATAAATAACACTTTAACTAAAATATATTACACCCTAAACACTTGTTATAATTAAATATTTAGCTCGTTAACATCCACCAATTTGAGTCAGGGAGCCTGGTGAAATTTCCTATATTTTAAAATAGTACACGAATATTTGTATACTTGTGTCAACCCTAAATACATCCTATTGTGCCACTAGCGTGTTGTCTGAAATAATAGACGGTGATCACCCGCATTAATAACACAAAGGAGGGCATTGAAGGAGATAGATATACTTGTGGGCTTTTATTAAAAGTGCCTAACTTACGTGCACGTGCCGGCTTTCCTCACTTTAAGAGCCCGTAAGAAATAGCCTCCTTCACGATAGAGAAGTTTTGTTGAAATCTCTACAGAACCCAAATAATATACTTGGAATTCATCCTTTTCCGGGTGTCAAGTCAACCCACCATAAATTATTTTGTTTATTGTGCAGAAATTTATGTTTGTAAACTTGTGATATGAGGCTGAAACTGGCAGAAAATTCTAGCAGAAAAAACGCGATGTCCAAATTGTCTAGAAATTGCTTAAGATCGTAAAGGACATCCTCAAAGACAAGATTATATATATCTAAGAGGATGCACATATATAAAATATTTTTAAAAAAAATTGCCCGTAAAATGGCTGTTTTCTTATAACTTTTGACTGCAACGTATGAATTGTTGTAGAGCGTCGGTGGCTCAGTGGTGTGGACTGAGCCACCGACCGACGAACCGACGAACCACCCTATATGGGTAGGCTCGTGCCCCTCGGTGGGGACGTTTAATGAGCTGATAATGATGATGAAACGTATACTATTGTATTTGTTAGATTTTCCTTAAATAAAATAAATAATTTCCTTATTAAAAGGAAAAGTTTACACATAACTTTAACAATAATACCATTATAACATCGCGATGCCATGTTATCCGATGCAAACGCATACTGACGGACTTCGGCCCAGTGAAGCGTTAATATGCGATTACCATAACTGTTGCAATATAATGGATTAGGGTTATTTACGAGTACAATCTCAGGGCTGGGCGGTAACTTCCACTATACATGCAATACTGGACTACTGGTTTCTGTGACATACAGTGTAATTCCAGTTTAGTAATACTGGTATCCATAGCTAACGATTTTCTTTTACTAGGTGACATGTTTGCTTGAAATATAATAAAACAAATCTAAATATATATAACTCGAAGGTGACTTACTGACAAAGTGATCTATCAACGCACAGACTAAACTACTTAACGGATCGGGTTGAAATTTGGCATGCAGGTAGATGTTATGACCTGGGCATCCGCTAAGAAAGGATTTTGAATAATTCTACACCCAAAGGGAATAGGAGATAAGAAGTTTGTATGAAACTGTCAATTATAGACCGATTGGACTGAGACTTTGCAAACATTAAGCTGCTATGACGTAGGTATACCCTAAGATTTTGATAAATTCCACCCTTAAGGGGATAAAATAGGGGAAGAAAAAAATACTTCTTGACGCGAGCGATGCAGCAAGCAATAACTAGTATATATAAACCAGTTGCTGGATTTTCCTCCAAACAATAACCACTATTAACGAGATAGTAGAATCGTTTCTGTGATTCAAAATAATGTTTACGAAACGCGTAAAACAAATTTGCTAAAGCCTTTGGAGTTCTACTTCAAGTCATTCAATACAGAGAAAAAAAACTAAATCAAAATCGGTCCACTCGTTCGGGAGTTAGGGTGCCACATACAGACACACAGACTCACAGACAAACACGTCAAACTTATAACACCCCTCTTTTTGCGTCGGGGGTTAAAAACTAGTATCTCACGACATATCCATTTGTCCGTACACCTAGCCATCACACTTCATTCTAGAACAATCGTCAGATAAAATAGGTACGAACCAATTGTGGGGGGGAAACCTATCGTCTATTATTTCACAGATATCAACCGAAATCATACCTTCCGCTACTGTGAGCTGAATCGAATTTCGTTTGCAACATCGCCAATATTGTACTAGAGCGATCGGCGACAGCTGTCAAGCTCCCGCCATTTATTCAGGCCGGAACCTTTTCGGGTACCATTTGCGATGGCATAACACGAATATAATGACTATCTGACGGACCTACTTGAATTGAAAAAGGATTTAGAACAAAAAACGATGTCATTTTTACGAGGTGGTAGACACGATTCTGAGTCGTCTTGGTAGGCACCACGGCAGTGCCAGATATAGTCCTGTGAAACAGGAGTATTATGCACTTTTGTGTTTCGGGATTAGGACATAGTAGCAAGTGAAATTACCGGGTATAAGAGACCTAACATCTGTTGTCTCGGGTGACGGGCGCAGTGCGGCATTGATGGAGGATAATAACTGTCTATCAGTTGTTGGTCTCCTTTAATGCCGCTCTGTCATGTTCAGACGTATCACTTTCCATCAGGTGAGCGTCTTGACCATCCGATGGCGCTGGTTGAGGCTGGATAAGGAAATCGGAGGACCCAGATATCTGGCGCAAAATGGGAAAGACCTATCCAGCAGATAAGTTTAAGAGAACTCAGATCATTGTGAAAGGCTAAATATCAATAGCATGGTATTTTTTGTAAATTTTCCTCCCGTATCCGTCGAGGACCGTCCATTGATCGCAAAACGTCCCATTGACAACAAATCACTCGTCGCCAACCTCACGTTCCCGTTCACGCAACGCAAACGTTTGCGATGGCGCAATAACTCTTGTTGAATACGCGTCGTGGCATTAACAGGACAAAACATCACATATGTTCAAGCATCCACCGAGGGGCACGAGCCTACCCGTAGAGGGTGTATAGGCCTTAGTCTTCCACGCTGGCCCAGTGCGGATTCACGTACAACCATTGAATCTCTTCGCAGGCGTGCGCAGGTTTCCTCACGATGTTTTCTTTCGCCGTAAGAGCATCGGCATAAACGTAGATATAATTCTCTGTAAATTCGAAAAGACATTGTACATGGCGGGATCTTGAACCTGCATTTCCATATCGGAAAGCATCACGTCTTCCGTGGGTTATAAGTAATCGCACGCTATTGATATTTGTTATTTAACTCATTGACGCACGCAAAAAAAATGTCATTCAACCTTAATAAAGTACGGCGGCGCACATCGAAATGCTATTTTCGTATATTATTAGTCCGAAATAACTTTTAAGTGATCATTTGATATTGAGATAAATTTAAAATAACTTGCGCACAGAGTACAATTGAGTTTATCTGTACAATTTAAGAAACATTATTTTTGCACTTTGCATCTAAGTATTCGTCAATTATTCTTAGAAATCCTGCAATGCACAGGGAGAAATTTCAAACGTGATTCTCATAATATTTTTTCGTTAAAAATATATAAAATAAAATAATTATGCTCACAACTCAAATTAAAAAAATTTGAAATGGGACTATCAGGTCAATCATGGAAATCTGGTCTGAGAGTGCTGATTTTATTGGGTTCTGTACCGATAAACCATAGTTGTTGGAGCGATGACCTGTTAAGGTGGCAGGTAGCTATAGGATGTCTAGACCGCATAGAAATCATTAGACTTTAGTTCAGCAGTGAACATTAATTAGGATGAGGATGATGATGACTGCACGAGTATTTTATTATTAGTGAACAGGACGGTCGGGACGCTCACCTAATGGTAAGTGATACGCCTAACGATGACAGGGCGGCATTAAGGAAACCAAAAACTGATAAACAGTTATTATTCTTCATCAATGCCGCACCGCGCCCGTCACCCGAGACGACAGATGTTAGGTCTCTTATACCCGGCAATTTCACAAGCTACAGTGCTCATCTCATCCCGAACACACAAAAGTGCATAACACTCCTGTGTCACGGGACGATATCTGGAACTGCGGTGGTACCTACCTAGACGACTCAGTGTCGAGTATACCACTTAGTAATGTAAAAACGAAAGTAGCGGGTAGACGATGGATCTCGACTGTTAGGGAAAGGTCCTCAAGGACATCATAAAATACTTGTTCAGCAGTAAACATTTACGGAGACGACTGCAAGATTAACAAAGAAACCGACTCGACAACCATAAAACCAAATGTCATTCGTCGTCATCTGTTATCGTCCATTTACATGTTTCCTTTAGTATCACAGCTCCAAGCGTACGGTCACCCTATAATTGATAAGAGGACACGGCACCCGCGCTCGCGCCGCATGAGTAATTGTACTATGCGCACGAGTGTCATTCACGTGTTTCCGATCTTTAAAAATGAGCCTGAAACTGGCAGAAAAATTATAGCAAAAAACGCGATGGCCAGAGCCGAAAAGATTTGGTTATAAAGGATGTTTTCAGTTAAAAACGAAAAAAGACTTAGTCCGAAAAAAAGCCGTTTGCAGTCTTAAAAAGATCTGTTTATCCATTGCTATACATTAACACAACATCCCTCGTTGACGACCCATTTGGTGTTGCGGTTGAGAGGTCGACTGCAACACTAAGGGTTCCGGGTTCGATCCCCGGGCAGCACAAACATTTGTGTGCATGAACATGTCTGTTTGTAATGGTCTGGGTGTTTTCTATGTACAATATGTATTTACAAAAAAATCTAATCTTCATCAGGCTGTAGAAAGCGGAAGGTCCTCAGCCTAAAGAGCAACAACCCCTATGGCGTCCTAGAATGGGACTCGCTCTTTAACCTATTGAACGCTGGGACTCCGACACAATAGAAAATCTGTTGTCTGACGCCTTAAGGCGACATTGGCGGTCAAAGGATTAATTTAGTGTTGCAGGGAGTGCTAGATAACCTAATACACGTTTGGGGGGAAAGGGGAATTAGAACTGGTCGAACCTACAGGGGATCACGACGATAACGGGCTTGCACTACGGGTTTCTTTGACAATAATTTAACCATAGACAAACAATAGCTGTGGTGACTGCAGATTAGAATAGTTTGGACACCACCTAATCATCCCGCGAGTGCCGTAAGAGGCGAGTTGAGGATAGAATATTTAACAGAGAATGGGTAGCACCACTCTCTTATTACACCTAACAATTAATTAACTGTAACCACTGATATTGAAAGAGTAACTCGAGTTTCTTGCGGATCTTCTGGAAAATCCTACTTATTCCGAAACGGTGGTAGAGTCACAAAAAAAATATGATAGTAATAACAACTGACGAATCAAAAGTATCTGTAACAGATTTATTTGAATAAAGATTTTTTTCTTTCTTTCATTCATGGACATGCCGGACTATGCTATCTTCAACCCACCCGCCAAGCCAAGCATAAATATGTAGAGTGATTATGTGAATAATATTGACTATTGTTGAGTAAGATGTGTCTGAAACTGCCAGAAAAAATCTAGCAGAAAAACGCAATGGCCTGGGAGGAAAAAAAATGTAGTCACAAAAAGGCTCTTTTTAATAATCTCAAACAACAGCCTTTTTTGGGCCCAAATCATCCCGGACCATCTTTTTTTTTCTGCTAGAATTTTTCTCAGTTTCAGCCTTATTAGAGTAGCCCAAAGAGCAACAATTGATAATTACAGACAATGCATGATTTAGTTACTAGAAGGTATGTGCTTAATATATTCTTTTATAGAACATGGTACAATCAATAAAATGTACTAAATGTACTGGGTACATAATTTACAATCTTCAAACAAGTTGGCAGTACCAAACATGATACAATATTGGTATTCCTACATTTAAATTCAAGTCCTAAGTACATGCTAGCGATGTATAATAAATATCTTTATAACCATAAAGTATTTAATATTATATACTATAATATGTAATGTATAAATATGAATAAAAGAACCTCCACTGATTTATGCAATATTTTTATTTTAGGTACTGAGCACTTATGGCAACTTGATTTGAATTTAGAATTTCATAAGATCTTCGGGCCTAAGTTAAATACATTTTGGATATTGATTTCATTAATAACAATTTAGATTAATTCTTTCTTATGAACAGAGTACTAGGATAACTGCTTCGAGAATTAATTATAATTTACTGTACATTAACATGGTTTAAGTATTAAGATTTAAGTATTTTTATCAAATCACATAAGCTTATTGTGAAATAAGCTGTGCCTTTGTACATACTTTTCTATGTTTATTGTGTTTTGTCCTTTCTGAGTGTGTGTGTCATAAATGTTAAATAAATAAATAAATAGGTACTATAACATATTTATTTTCGACACACATTTTTTTATGATGATCATGAAATATAATGATCATTTTTATATAAATGAGTTCTCTCCATAATAAATTAAAGTACATTTACTTCCTCATTCCAGATAACACATCCACCGTTTATATACAGTTATACTGTTTATATACAGTTAAGCAAGGGCAATATAAACGACTTGAAAAGCGTTTATAATCTGCAATCATTACTTTACGATTTACACAACTACCTAGATGTTTCGGACCATAACATACCATTAATTTCGCAAAGTCTGTGTTTACTCTTCGCATCAAACTGGTCGAGTTTACTTTCAAATAGTTTGGCGACCTTGCAACATTTTCAAAATACACAAACCGAGTTTATGGGCTACAAACGTGGACTAGATATAAAAAAGAAATTTATAAATAACACCAAAGATACTCACAGCCATCACCATTTCGAAGGGGTACTTGTGGACCCTCACGGGAGACACGTATTCCTGAACCATTTTCACAAATTCACTCGAAACAAGAAGGTAATCAACAATAGGATTTAATAATCCCTCACATTTATTGAATCACACAACAGTCATGCTGTTAAAGCACCTTTCACTACCGATTTCGTGCACCAACAAAAATATTTGTCGTAAATTTTTGTGCACGACACAAAAGCAGTGAACTTGAAACGAGATTGAAAATTGAAAACTCCACTCAAAGGAAACAAAATGGGTTGTTTGCTGTGAAGTTAGCTTATGATGAAATATGTCAACAAATGTCATATGAAAGTGACAGTTTAAAGTACCATTTGCCACGAGTTGCCAGCTTACTAAAAGTTATGTATTCGGATACATAAACATATAATTAAAATGCACTAACATTCACAAAGCACAGCTGCGTCTAGCCCCAAACTAAGCCTGTATTACTAAAATACTACTGATCAATAGGTCTTCCTTGTTTTGCGCCAGATCCTGATACCTTCTTAAGTCGTCGGGCTAGAGAAAAATCTGCGTTGCCTGCTTGCCAAGACAACTCGATATTAAGCCATTTTGATAAGTATCCACCGCAGTAGATATTATAATGCCAGATTCATAAAATGGAATTGAAGTGTTTGCATTTTGGGAACTATTCAAGACGGAAGATTTTAGGTCTACGTAGGTTCAAATCAAACCAAAAATCTTCAGTCTCGTGTGATAGATACAGGGCAAAAGTTAATTTAAAAAAAACTGCATGTTTTAGCACTCAATTTAAGGTTAACAAGGGTCACCTCGTCGAAATCATCAAGAAACCTTTTTAATTCATTTTTTTTAATAGATAAATACTCACTTCATTCACTGCTAGATGATCACTATCCGAACTTTGAATGCGAACTAGACTGAAATTGATAATTTTAGTTTTAAAATCACCTTCTGCTCATCATACGTCCCCACAGAGGGGCATGATCCTACACGTAAAGGGTGTATAGCCTTAGTAGGCGGACAGTCTTCACGGACAACCATTTAATTTTTTTGCAGGCGTGCACAGGTTTCCTCATGATGTTTTCCTTCACCGTAAGTGCGTCGGATAACGCATTTATTATATTTTTAGAAATTCAATAATTTACGTGTCTTTTATTGGTTACGTGTTTGGATTTGAACCTATACTCGTCAAAAGTGAACACAAAAGTGCACACCAATGAGCCACCGACACTCTTCTGCGCTATAATTTTAGTTTTAAAGTTTCACGTTCTTCTATTTTTCGGAAAGAAAGCCGAGGCTTACTGGTTTCATGTTTTTAATTTAACATCTAGAATACTAAAAAATATACCCTAACACCATTTATTTTGAAGAATATCCGAACTAGATTTTCAATACTGTATTGCCCGCACAAAAATAACAAAAACAAAATAAAGTAAAATTTAAAACCACCATCTTTTCATATTGAATTTATTTTCAACTTGTTAATAACTTGCTTGATAGACGACAAGATATTAATCTAACACAACAGTCGATTTAATAAATTAAGTTTATTTTCTACTATTATTTTACACCACATCAGATTATTGCATGTGCACACGTAGCTAACTTCAAGACAGTGAGTAAGCGAGCCTTGACGAACCGCGAATGTCGCTGCTATACATCATTTGAAGAAATTTTCTTCATTATATCCCGTTGAAAAGCGAAGCAAAATTCTGCCGAAATTGCGCGCGTTCGTGCCCGATGTCTAGTGCTGAAGTCGCCGATAATTCCGTTGACCCCCCGGCAAAGAAGCGGAAGCTAAATACAGGAGAATCCCGTTCCAATTCCTCAGCAATGGCGAACAATGGAACGCGTGTGGAAAATGAAATCGACGAGAGTTTGTATTCGCGGCAGCTGTACGTGCTGGGTCACGATGCTATGCGTCGGATGGCTAGCTCCGACGTCCTGATTTCAGGACTTGGAGGTCTAGGTGTGGAGGTTGCAAAAAATGTGATACTCGGCGGCGTCAAGTCGGTGACTTTGCACGATGAGCGAACGTGCTCAGTGGCAGATTTATCTTCTCAGTTTTATTTATCAGAGAGTGTCATTGGACAGAATCGTGCTCTGGCATCTTGCGAGCAACTTTCAGAACTGAATCACTATGTGCCTACAACGGCTTATACGGGGCCGTTGGACGAGGAGTTTTTACGTAAATTCCGTGTTGTGGTGCTGACGGGTGCTTCGAGGGCAGAGCAGGAGCGCATTGCAGCTATTACCCATGCCAATAATATTGCCTTAATCATAGCAGACACTAGAGGACTGTTTTCCCAGGTGTTCTGCGATTTTGGGCCTGACTTCACGGTTGTAGATGTTACTGGGGAGAACCCAGTATCGGCGATGGTGGCAGACATCACCCATGATTACGAGGCTGTGGTCACCTGTCTGATGACACTCGTCATGGCTTGGAAGATGGCGATTATGTTACATTTAGTGAGGTTTGTAAATCTAAATGTTATTAATAATTATGGGCTATTTTAAGATTTCAATACACCAATTTTAATAATTATTTATATGGTTATAAAATAAGAGGGTATCTGCTAATTAATAGCAATGAATAATTAAAAGGAGAGAATGTAAATATAAATAATAATAATAACTAAATAAAAACATTAATTACTGTTTCATAGCACCACATCCATAGTAATATCTCATAGTTATTTTCTCATAACCATCACTAATTTGGGTGATCAGTTAGATGTCAGTGATTGTGGTCATACATTTGTAGATATCCAATTAATATAGGACTACAATCAAAATATTTGAAAATTGAATTGAAATTTCTTATTGGAATTTGTTAAAAAGCTTACAACTGTGCCAGAAAAAGTGGAACTCTGTTTAAAGTATGTTATTTAGTATATACATAATATAGCAACCTTCAGCTGGCTGGAACACCAATTTGAGTGATTCAAAAGATTTCTGGTAAAATCAGAATGACGCTGAAAACTGTCAAAAAAATTAGCAGAAAATATGTGAAAGCAGGGCCAAAAAAAGACTTTGCCCAGTGTTCAAAAAAACCTAAACAATTTGCAAGATGCAGATGAAGTTTTAAACAAACATCTTATTTTGGGACTTAGGCCCGTATTCTAGAATGAGACTCAAGCATTGAGCGTAGAGTGAGAAGGGGATAGTGCTCTAAACAAAAAATAGCACCATCCCTTTATAACTCAATTTAATTAAAGATCAACATTGAGTCTCGTTCTAGAATACAGGCCAAAGCCATTTCATAAAAAAATTTTCTGCTAGAAATGTTCTATATCAGATTATACTAAATAATTCGGTATTCTCCACCATTCGCAATAAAATACCAAACCTTATTTTCATAAAAGTGCACTTTATTTTACATGTCGTTTCATTTATCACTTTTGTTTATTTGCAATATTGTATTTTTAAATACACTGAAACCAATAAATATTAGGTCAATTGATGTTAGTATGCAATGACGTCACGTTTCAATAATCTCATACAAAATATATGGAAATGTTCCTTTTTGACAGTTCATAAAAAGTGTGTCAACTATTAGTGGTGTCAAATACCCAATTAGCATGAATCTATCCTGAAGTTTAGCTGAAATACAGTTTATCTATTCCGATTGCTGATCATAATGCATACTAATAATTACTTTTTATACAAGAAACTTCTTATTGTACCACTGGTACCATAACTACTTATTGTTGCTAAGAGATATTGTAAAGTACTGTGTCTGTTGGCTAATTCACAGCCTCATTTGTATTTTGTCACTAAGCTTTAAAGTCTGTGAATTCAGCCTAGTGCTTCATCATCATTAGCTCATTAAACGTCCCCACCGAGGGGCACGAGCCTACCCGTATAGGGTGATTAGGCCTTAGTCGTCCACGCGGGCCCAGTGCGGGTTTGACGACTTCACACACAACCTTCGAAGCCTAGTGCTTATTAGGTGATAATTCCTGCAATGGGTCATTAAAGTTTGAAGATCAGTCGATTGAAAGGTCGCTGGTGGAAACTGGATGAGAAAAGCGAAGGACCGGGATATCTGGCGCAAAATGGGAGAAACCTATGTCCAGCAGTGGACTGCGATAGGTTGAAGAGAGAGAGCCTATTATTTTTTGGGACTGTATCTTTTTTCATCCCTAGCCACCACATAGTTTCTGCTATAATTTTTCTACCAGTTTCAGCCTCATATATTTTTATTTTGTAATAAAATATTCCATTTTTAACATATTTATTTATTTTTACAGGTGCAAGGCATGACAGAGTTGAATGGCTGTGAGCCGCGTAAAATCAAAGTCTTGGGTCCTTACACCTTCAGCATTGGTGACACCACAAACTTTACAAAGTACGAGCGCGGTGGTATCGTAACACAAGTGAAGATGCCCAAGAAATTGCAATTCAAGCCTCTAAAAGAGTCGTACAAGAACCCGGAATTCCTGATTTCAGATTTTGGTAAATTTGATTATCCGGAACAGTTGCACGCTGCTTTCGCTGCGTTACATAAGTTCGAGGAAGGCGAAGGCCGCCTTCCGGCACCATGGAGCAGTGCAGATGCAGCAAAATTCATTGAATATGTCAAGGCCGTGGTAAATGACAAAAAGGATGGAGAGCTTGAACTGAATATTGAGCTCTTGGAGACATTCTCCAAGGTATGTTCAATATCAATTAATTATATATGTTATGGTTGGCAATGCTGGATAAAACTCTTGCTAATATTTATAGGTCAAACTAAGCACTAATTCTTTGTATAATGTTTTTTCTATGTCATAAGTGAACTGCCTGACCATGACAGAAGCAGTATTGAATTAAATTATTAACAGTTATTAGTCAATATTTTTCCGAAAACTGCTCTGTGCCTGTCACCAGAGACGATAGTTCTTAGGTCTATTATACCTGGTAATTTTACTTCCTATAGTGCTCTCATCCCGAAACACAAAAGTGCAAAGCACTCCTATTTCATGGGACGATATCTAACTCTGCGGTGGTACCGACCTCGGAGACTTAGTACCGAGTCCTAGTACCACCTAGTAATGTTACGAAACTACAGTGCACTGCTGGAATAGGCCATGCTAGTCCAGTGTGTGTTAGCAAGTTATTAGACGAATTTAGTTAATGTATCCTGCACTAAGGTATAGGCCCCAAAGTATAAAATAAAAATAATTGGTTTGTCTGCTACTGTAACAGAACATTTAAATGTTGCCACAATCCTAAATGTCAAAAATATAATCCATAATTCAAAGTACAACATATCCATTTGACGACCCATTTGGTGTTGCGATTAAGACGTCGGCTGCAACACCAAGGCAATCCGGGGTCAATCCCCTGGCAGTACAAACATTTGTGTGCATGAAAATAACATATAATAAAATAAAATAACATATGTAAAATATGTATGTATTTACAAAAAAATATATAAGTATGTTTATCGTTGTTAGTACCCATAATTACAGGCTTCACGCTTAACTTGGGGCTAGACGGCGCTGTGTGAATAAAAAAAATCGATAAACCGCTTATTCATAAAGTATGCGAGTATATAAAAATAAGTATTTTATAATTATTATCTTATTTACCAGGTATCCTCAGGCGACCTGAACCCAATGAATGCAGCAATCGGAGGTGTGGTGGCCCAAGAAGTGATGAAGGCCTGCTCCGGCAAGTTCCACCCCATCGTACAGTGGTTGTACCTAGACGCGATCGAGTGCCTGCCGAAGGATCGAGCTGCTCTGACAGAAGAAAACTGCAAACCTGTTGGCTCAAGATACGATGGCCAAGTTGCTGTGTTTGGCAAGGACTTCCAGAAGCGGCTCGGTGATCTCAAGTATTTTATTGTTGGTGAGTTTTTATCAATATAAATTAATAAAAATTTTTTTGGTGCCATGTCTTTTAGATAGTATTTAATACTCAAAAAGTGTCTTATGAGATGGCCAGATAGATATGTGTTAAAAAGGTGTTGTATGAATGTCAGTGGGTATTTAGTAGCCTGTAATATGACTTGTTTAGAATTCGGTTATATTTTTTAAAATTCATAAATAAATATTTTACCCTGTGGATACAGTCAGTATTTAACAAAGTGTAACGGTTCTTACTTGTGGGCACTATAAATTCTGCCCACTGTGACTTCAATCAATTATTTAATTCAATCAATAAAATTAATGACCTATTGATGAGTAGTCTTTTTGTGGACTGATTTTTGTTATTGACCATTACAACTTCACTGGGCAAGCAGATACAGATGGCTTTCAGACATAAATCAAGAGAGAGCCATTCAGTTATTAATTTTATGATTATAGAAGAACCATAAAAAATGGCATTCAATATCAAAATCTACTAGGTGTTAGACTCGATACTGAGTCGTCTAGGTAGGTGTCACCGTAGTGCCATATGTCGTCTCGTGAAACACTTTTGTGTTTCGGGATGAGGGCACTGTAGATAGTGAAATTACTGGGTATACGAGACCTATCATCTGTTTTGGGTGACGGGTGCACTCCGGTATTGATGGAGGATAATATCTATCAGTTGGAGAGCTCCTTCAATGCCGCTCTGTCATGGTCAGGCGTATCACTTTTACATCAGGTGAGCGGCCTGACCGTCCTGTACGCTTATAACAAAAAAAAATTGTTTAAAAGGTTTAATGATCTACCTATATTTATATAATTAAATAAAATTATGTATAATGACTGTAATATATTATAAAAATAAAATCCTTCGCACAGGCGCTGGTGCGATCGGTTGTGAGCTGCTGAAGAACTTCGCCATGATCGGAGTGGGCGCGGGCGGCGGCTGCGTCACAGTCACCGACATGGACCTCATCGAGAAGTCGAACCTGAACCGGCAGTTCTTATTCCGGCCGTACGACGTGCAGAAACCCAAGTCTAGCACTGCTGCTAAGGTTAGTACTAGTGGAAGACAGAAACAAAGAAAAGTTCATTTATAATACACAACCGTCGGTGACTCAATGGTGTGGACTGTTGCCCTCCTACCGGGAGGGCTGAGGTTCAATTTTTGCCTTGTACCAATGTCTTTTTGAATTTTCGAAAATGTGTATACGTTATCCGATGCTCTTACGGTGAAGAAAAAACATTGTGAGGAAAACTTCGCACGCCTGCGAAGAGATTTAAAGGTTGTGCGTGAAGTCGTCTAACCCGCACTGGGCCCGCGTGGATGACTAAGGCCTAATCACGTATACGGGTAGGTCTCGTGCCCCTCAGTGGGGACGTTTGATGAGTTGATGATGAAATTCACAACCGAAACAGAAAACAAATTATACAAATGGTAGTAAAAGAGACAAACAAAGGAGCAACAATTTTAAACTACACAAGCACATAAAGAGAAAAAAAGGCAGATATGGTCAAAAGGTCCTCAAGCATAAGCTCGAATATCTGGTCGTTTCCGATTGGTTTTAATAAATGATAAAAAGTTTATTTGAAAGAAAGAAATATTAATTCTGTGACAGTACACAATATTACCTTAAACATAATAGGTGGAGGAAATATTCCAGCATTTCGTAGCAGCATACCGAAAGCTACCACGAAATGCTGCGGTATTGTGTGTTGGGATAATTAAACGAGGAGCAATTCTTATGTGTCCATTTGAAAATGTTAACTTTTGAAATAAATATGATTTTCGCTTTTTCGATTTTTTCATGAGATTCGGGTGATTTTATATTTAGTGTCAATTAAATCAGTGCATGTAAAAATAACCATCGGTAGGTAGTTTAGTGCAATAATTTAAAATATTATGTACCTACTAAATGGTCGCCTCACTGCATAGAGTAGTTAAACCAGACATCTCTGCTGTTCTTCCATGGAAACAGTAAGTTTGATATTCATCATCAGTCTATAAGGCCCCAGGTTTTCCTGCACCAGCAAAAACCAGCATAGCTGCCAATACGGATTGGTGGGTGTTAAGGACTCCTATCCTTATTTAAATTCGATAAATTATTGCTAACCCAGCATAGACAACCCATCACCAAGGATTCCAGGTTTGATCCCTGGGCATTACAAACATTTGTGTGCATGAACATGTTTGTTTGTATTGATCTGGGTGGTTTCTATGTATAATATGTGTGTATTTACAAAAAAAAGTATAAATGTATGTTTATCCGTTGTTTAGTATCCATATTACAGGCTAATGCTTAGTTTGGGGCTGGATGGCGCTGTGTAAATAAATAATAATAAATATCCACTGACATTCACACAGCGCCATCTAGCCCCAAGTTAAGCGTGAAGCCTGTATTATGGGTACTAAACAACGGAAAAACCTACTTATATACATTTATTTTTTGTAAATACATATATATATAACACCCAGAATGTCAGTGGATATTTATTGCCACATAGTGTTTTTGTTTTACATTTTAGTGAAACAGTAATGAAATTATGATTTAAATTTATTCATTAACATTTATAATAGTGTCGTTCCCGAATCGGCTTATATAGTCACGAAAAGGTGTCTTTCGTAGACAATGTTAGATCGTCTGCAACAGACGTAAAGGCCAAATATTAACATTATTATGTGCAGGCCATCAAACGCATGAATCCGTCAGTGAACGTGGTGGCCCAAGAGAACCGAGTGTGCCCGGAGACCGAGTCGGTGTACGATGACGATTTCTTCGAACGATTGGACGGTGTGGCGAACGCTCTGGACAACGTGGATGCGAGGATCTACATGGACCGCCGCTGCGTTTATTATAGGAAGCCGTTGTTGGAGAGCGGTACTCTTGGGACTAAGGGCAATACGCAGGTTTGTTCATCTGTTGTCAAATTCAAGTTCTTAATTGTGTTATGTGGGAGATGGAATTGCTTAATGACCAGTACATCGTTCCACTCTTATGTGGAAACAAGAATTAGAGGTATTTAAAACATAAATATGTCTTATTCTTGTTTCTATCTTTCAGAAAGAGAAAAAAATAAGTTATAAGAGAAAAGAAATATATATTTCATATGGAAATCTTAATTTTAGCAAAAATTTTGCAAAAAATTAAATCAACAAAAAATAAAAATATTTTTTAACAAACTGTTCCTTATAGCTACTAACAATACCTACCTTTAGTATATTATAACATTATATAAAATATTATTGATAAATTTGGTAGACCCAGCATTGTCAATCGGTACCAGTATTTATAATGTTGGTTTTCAGCCATCTCTTCCTTTTCCTTTTCCAGGAAGTAAGTGTATCTAATAAATTACTTGGTGGTAGATTTGATACTGAGTCATCTAAGTAGGTACCACCGCAATGCTATATAACTTTCGTTGAAATAAGAGTGATATGCACATGTGTTTCGGAATGAGGGCACTGTAGCTAGTGAAATTACCGGGTATAAGAGACCTAACATCTGTAGTCTCGGGTGACGGGTGCAGTGCGGCATTGATGAAGAATAATAACTGTTTATCAGTTGTTGGTCTCCTTCAATGCCGCTCAGTTATGGTCAGCATATCACTTACCATCAGGTGAGCGTACTGACCGTGCTATTCACTTGGTAACATAAAAACCCGCAGGTGGTGGTACCGTTCCTCACGGAGTCGTACAGCTCGTCCCAGGACCCGCCCGAGAAGAGTATCCCGATATGTACACTGAAGAACTTCCCGAACGCGATCGAGCACACGCTGCAGTGGGCGCGCGACGAGTTCGAGGGTCTGTTCCGGCAGGCGGCCGAGCACGCCGCCGCCTACCTCGGGGACCGGGCCTTCCTCGACCGGCCTGCGGCTGCCTGGCTCGCACCGCTGGACCCATCGAGAGCGTGCGGTCAGTCATACATACTACTCACAATAACTGTATGTATTTAAATAACTTGCCTATGAATATTAGTCATAATAATTTAGATTTCCCGGAAAACACACTCGTTTCAATGCAGCAAATGTCTTAGTAGGGCTGTCTAAAACGATTACCAATTATGCAAATAAGCCATTTCAGAATGAACCATTTCGTGAATTATCCAATTCAGAATTAGCCATTTCAGAATGAGTCATTCAAATTCCATTTCAGAATGAGTCATTTCAGAATTAGCCATTTCAGAAAGAGTCAGTTTTTTAATGAGATATTGGGTATTATCTTATCAGAATTGGACATTCTTGGGTTAGTCTTTTCAGAATAAGCCATTTCTAAAATGAGCTTTGTAGAATTCGCTATTTTGCAAATTTGACACCACCATGGGGTGGTGTCAATTTTGTAGTATGTGTAACATCTATAGCGTTAAGCAGTTCCCTTACACGCCGAGCACGCCGCCTCTTACCTTAGGACAGGGGTTCCTCGCGAGACCCTACGGCTGCCTGGCTCGCAGCCGCTGGAGCCATCGAGAGCGTGCGGTATAAATAGACTGCTATTATAGTCTATACTAGTATGAATATTAGTCATAATAATAATTAAGATTTCCCGGAAAACACCTTATTAATAATAATAATAATAAATCATTTATTCAACACAGAGATCTTTACAAGCAGTATGCAATACATCTTAATGCAGCGACTGTCTAAGTAGGGCTGTCTAAATCGATAACCAATTTTGCTGATTAGCCATTTCAGAATGAGTGATTTTTAGAATTAGCCATTTCACAGATGAGTCAATTTTAGAATCACCAAAAATGAGTCATTTTTAGAATTAGCCATTTCACAAATGAGTCAATTTTGAAGTTAGCCATTTCACAAATGAGTCAATTTTGAAGTTAGCCATTTCACAAATGAGTCACTTTTAGAATTAGCCATTTCACAAATGAGTCATTTTTAGGATTAGCCATTGCACAAATGAGTCATTTTTAAAATTAGCCATTTCGCAAATGAGTAATTTTTAGAATTAGCGATTGCACAAATGAGTCATTTTAAGCATCAGCCATTGGATGAATTAATAAAAAAAAAATGAGATATTTGGTGATATCTTTCAGAATTAGCCATTTCTTGAGTTAAACTTTTCAGAATACCATCAAAATGAGTGTTTTAGAATTCTATGCGAAAATTCGTCATCACCATGGTGGTGTGGGATTTCCTTATTTGATGGTTGTAACACTAGTACGCTCCTCTTTTTCGTTGGTTGGTAACACAGTCGTAGCTACTTCGGATTTAGTAGTGTCCATGAAAGAGTATCCCCCATCTGTAGCGTTAAGCAGTTCCCTTACACGGCCGAGCACGCCGCCTATGGGGGACCCTTAGGGACAGGGGGTTCCTGGGGAGGACGCTACGGCTGCCCGGCTCACAGCCTCTGGACACTATCGAGAGCCCGCGATTCAGTCTATCTATACGTAATAATGACTGTGGTTTGCCCGGAAAACACCTTTTAATTAGGGTTGTCAAAACCAATTTTTCGAATAAGCTATTTCAGAAGGAACCATTTTGTGAATTATCCAATTCAGAATTAGCCATTTCATGAATTAGTTCTTTTTAGAATTACCCATTCAGAATGAGTCATTTTTAGAATTAGCCATTTCGTGTATTAGTCCTTTCACCTTTCTTTTGGACAATCAGTGATTGAGTCTTCAGTGTCCTAACCAAATGATATTTTATTTTATAAATGTTAAAAATCATATTGCTTGTATCTGTAATAAGCTTCAAAACTACCAGACCAATTCGAAAGGCCCTCTAACGCAAATTGAATTTAATTTTAACACATTCGCATACAATACATGAGAGAAAATAGATGTGTTATTATTTTGACGCTCATAGGCGTTTATCGTTGGCCAACGTGGTAAAATTCGATTTTCATGATTGCAGCACGCGATAAACGAGCGTCCGCTCAGCTTCGACGACTCGTGACGTGGGCGCGCCTGCACTGGGAGACCCAATACGCGAACCAGATCAAACAACTCCTGTAAACTTCCCCCGGACCAGCAGACTACGAGCGGGCGCCCTTCTGGTCGGGGCCCAAACGTGCCCTTCCCCTTGAAGTTTGATCCGAGGATAACTGCATTGACTATGTGGCTGCGGCGAATCTGAGGCGCAGTGTACGGTATACCGCCGTGCTCGATAGGAGCATAGTGCGAAGATTGCGGCTAGATTGAGGTAACGTTTGTTAAAATTACCTTAAATGCCTCTCCTGCAAAATACGGAGATGAGCAATACGGTTAAATACGTCAATTTTAAGTAATATCCAAATTTATTACCTCTGCAATTTAATTTCTGAAGAACTTTCCCACAATATTAAGGAAGCTTTGTGGGTCCTGTATACAAGGCGTGGATGACTCAGTATCGAACTATAGACCTATATCTTGCTTGCACTGTGAGTAAAATAGTTGAAAAAGCATTTAACGTGAGGCTCACTAACTTTTGGAAAGGAAAAACATTTTGTCTTTTCCCAATATGGCTTCAGATCAGGCAAAATACCGAAGATGTAGTGACCAAGCTTTCGGAAATAGTTACAAAATCTCTAGACTCAGCAAGAGATGCTTAGCTATTTTCCTGGACCTCAAAAAGCATCGATACTGTTTCCATACCGCTCCTCCTTGCGAAGCTTGAGGTTTGGGTGTGCGTGGGCTGCCTCTGGAATGGTTGCGTGATTACTTGACTGCTAGAAGTCAAGTAGTAGAAGAAGGTATATGTAGCTCAAGTTCATCGTAACCTACGGAATTCCTCAAGGTAGTAACCTCGCCCTACCCTCTTCTTGGCTTACGTAAATGATCTTTGCAATCTGGAACTAGATAACGGAGTATTAGCATTGCAGATACACAACACTCGTTTTAACGGAAATTCATGGCCACTACTAGAAAAACTGCAGAAGATGGACTACGGAAAGTTATAAAATGGCTGATCATAACTTACTTACAATAAATGCCTAAAACTAAATACATATGTTTCAGGTAACTGCGTTTCAAACCCCCCTATTGACTTTAATATTCAAGCTCACTCCTCTTGCTGCTCTTTAACCACGGCTGCGATTGTGTCTCCTTACAACAAACAGAAATCACAAATATCGGAGTAATTGTTGATAAAACTTAAACTGGCATCCTCAATTACGATATTAAGCAAAAGAATCAGAAAACTGTTACCCATATTCAGAACCTACGAGATATTGCGGACTTCAAAGTTGTGATAAATATTTACTATGCTCTATGCCAATCTTTGCTTACTTATTGTATAACTTTGGTGGTGCCGCTCCTTGTTATCTTATTGAGCTGGAAAGAGCACAAAGAGCGGTTATTAAATTATGACTGGAAAACCAAGAAAGTACATACCAAAAGCTCTTGAATACTCAAATCTTCTTACCGTTAGGCAACTTACTTCCTTAGCTCTGTACTTCGATACCAAACCATAGACCCGTCTTGTACCTCCTATAACGACGATTCGCTCCTTTCCCACCTATAAAACACTCTTTCAGCGCAATATTTATAGGCGAATTTTATATAGATACTTCAATACATACATCAAATTATTAAATCAAATCGATATACAATCAAAACAAAAATAAAAAGTTGTTTGAATCAGCTTGATTACCATAAAACGGAAGAAATAATCAAACTTAAATAAACACCCTTTTTAACACGCACTCACGTACAAACACACACACATACACACACCCACGCACACACATACATACACAAAAACACACACACACACTAATACCCCACTCAAACACATACACACTTTTTTATTGCATGCACTCATCCACATACACTCTCATTACACATCACAAAATATGCATACGCCTCTAATATGCGGTAACTGGTGCAACTTATGTCAGCCAGCAACCTATCACTTGTACCATACGCCAAATACAACTGTGTAGAAAATATTTATTTGCACCCAGATGCTAACCACAATCTTTATGTACCCTCAAAAATGTTTAATGCACTACCGGTTATTTTATAAAGCTTAATACAATATTTTTGTTTTCTGTAGAATACATATTGTAACTATTGTTTACGGGGTGGAGGTTGACTACCTGAGATACAGGAACCTAGTTCAGGTGTCAGCCCGCCATATTCTCCTATGATTCATATTTAATTGTATGTTTTTTTTTTTTCTTGAATGGTGAGAAATAAAGAAATTTATGTTGGCTGATTCGTTAATATGTGGATTGGAAAATTGCTGTTTTGTGGCATACGGTTGTATACGTAGGAGGCATCGATATTATGGTAGTATGATATAACAGAGGCTGTGTTTAGCCTGCTTGCAGGTACGCCAACATAATTCGTAATTAAAATGAATAAAATCAGGCAGGGGGAAATATCCGATGATGATTTGAACATTATTGACTGATGATAGAGTTAAAAACTAATTAATTTTAAAAGTCTAACTCGTAAGTTTATGCAAAGCAAACACATAAAAGTACATATTATGTATATTCCTGTATTCGAGTGCCATATCTTGAATTATACACAATGAGTGTGTCGGTAAATCATGATGATAAATAGTAGTATTTATAATGATGGACTAAGTAGTAAAGATGCTTTCCTATTTTGTATAAATAACCCAATCCCCTGCTTTCCTCATTTATTCTCTAATGCTTACAATTCACAAATCATATTCTTACATTTGCTTTCTCCCCAACATTGCAGGTGCCCGAATTCAGCCCGAAGTCTGGCATCAAGATCGCAGTAACTGACGCACAGCTGCAGCAGAACAACGACGAAATGGACCAGGATAAGGTGAAGAACATTATCGCGGACCTGCCCCCGCCCAGCAAGTTGGGCGGCCTCAAGATAACCCGCTCGACTTCGAGAAGGACGACGACACCAACTTCCACATGGACTTTATTGTAGCCGCGTCTAATCTACGAGCGGCAAACTACAAGATACCCCCAGCGGACCGACACCGCTCCAAACTGATCGCGGGCAAAATCATCCCCGCCATTGCAACAACGACTTCCGTGGTCGCCGGGCTCGTCTGCCTCGAGCTCTACAAGCTGGCGCAGGGCTTCAACACACTAGAAGTCTTCAAGAACGGCTTCGTCAACCTCGCGTTACCATTCTTCGGATTCTCCGAGCCCATCGCTGCCCCCACCAACACGTACTACGACAAGAAGTGGACCCTCTGGGACCGGTTCGAGGTGAAAGGCGAGATCACGCTGCAGCAGTTCCTGGACTACTTCAAGAATGAGCACAAGCTGGAGATCACGATGCTGTCGCAGGGCGTCTGCATGCTGTACTCGTTCTTCATGCCGAAGGCCAAGTGCCAGGAGCGGCTGAACCTGCCCATGTCCGAGGTGGTCACCAAGGTGTCCAAGAAGAAGCTGGAGCCCCACGTCAAGGCGCTGGTCTTCGAGCTGTGCTGCAACGACGAGGACGGCAACGACGTGGAGGTCCCGTACGTCAAGTACACCCTCCCGCAGTAATGTGGAGGCATTGCATTTTGGCGCATTTACGCATAATAGTTACCATTCCCCGCGATGGTCCTACGCGAAATTCACAATGAGGGTATTTTTTAAAATTGAGATTGAAGGCGGAATAGATATTATGAAATTAAGAGGTTTTATATGGGTCGCGGGCGCCCGCAGCGCGGTCGGCGATAGTGGATACCTGTGTGACGTTTTACTTATTTTGTGCTTAGAACACGCTTCTGTTTACATGATACTACGACGTATATTTATAAAGTACCTAGTATAATTTTATTTTGTTTGCTCACTCGTCAAAACGCGCTAGTATTAATTTTGTGGAGATACTATATTGATTTTACACCAAAACTATCAGATATTTTTAATGTGCAAATCAGATGGGTCTGTATATGGAAAGAAAAATAAATAAAATTTGAGCAAAATTGGGTGTTTTAATAAAAAACCTGTTTAGTTAGATAACGTTTATTGTGTATAAAATGTCTTAGCACAAAATATTATGGATAATCTCACTTTTGATTAATTGTAGATACATTATTTATAATTGTACGATTCCAATAAACAATAGTAAGCAGCGTGCATAATTTTACAAGTTTCGTACACATGTATTCAGATATACGAAATTACTATGAAATCTAATAAAATAAATAGTAAACAACCTTCATATGGAATTACAATCTATTAGCAAACACAAAAATTAAGATTAAACGGCATACTTTTAGAGAAATTCTAAATAAAGACCAAGAACAATTTGACTAGAAATGTTTGCGATAGGTATAATTATGTTAAAAATGCAACATATAACTAGCTTGTTGTTAACTTTATATACAAATTGAATTCATATGAATTTGTCAGACATTCATAAACAGGAAGTTCTAAATACACTATATTCATTATCCAAAAAAAAAATAGAGTTAAATATGCCAGTTTATTAAAATATTTAAGGGAACTAAGAGATACAAACTAGCATTTGGTCGCATATCTAATAACACAAACATGGAATGGCGGACAATTACAAATTCTTGTCAGTCTTGTCGGTTTTTAAAATAAAAACATGGGTGCGAGTTCAAGTCATAAAAAACGCGCAGTATTTTAAATAGATTACACCAATTTGAAAAATCCATACCATTTGCTGTTACAAACAAAGTAAAAGATACAATATGATTCACTTAAAAACCAATATGAACTATTTGTACAGAAAGTTACAGATAAAATAACAAACACATTTGTAAACTATTCATCTCGCTCGAGCTTATAGTTTGGTTAACGACACTAGTGTAAATATAATTGGTTATGTTCAAAGTAGGCCAAAACGAAAATAATTACACTTTTCTTAGTCAACGTTTAAAATAATGTAAATGACTGTACTTGTGACATTTTTTTATTCTAGGTGCATAAAAATAGGCACGTAAGCTTCGGAAGCAGTAAAATTTACAAATATACAACCTTAAATCACATTTTTCTAAAAAATCGAAGTCTTCAAACTTTTGTAAACCTATTTAAATTAAGGCCCGTATTCTAGAAGGAGACTCAACGTTGATCGTTACTTAAATTGAGTTAGAAAGGTATAGCACTATACACGATAAATAGCAGAATTTTAGCTTACTAGGTGCTAGCGAACGTTAAATTTAAAAATATTAGTAAAATAGCATATAAAAATGTTTTTCGTACATGTGTCATATTAATTACATAATAATTGTCATGGTATATTAAAGCATTTTATATAATATATGTTATAAAATAAGTATAAATGTGTGTAATCGCACGTTACTAAAATTTTCAAATATTATTTCGCTTCTATCTCAAAAAGTTAAAATAAAAATCCCTTTGGCAGTCGCTAATGAGTACCGCTTTGCTGTTATCATTTTGTAGATTCTATTTACTCAGACTAAATTACAGTGTCTTTACAAAATACAAGTCATTCACATGCTTTCCTCTACATCAGTCTTTCCCAAAGTGGGCGATAACGCCCCTTGTGAGCGCTGCAGGTCTCAAGGGGGCGGTAAGAGATCCAGAAAGAAAATGATTAATTCAATAATTAATTAATTCAATTTGAAGTTATAGTGGTTTTTAAATAGGTGAAAAAATAGGGGCGCTAAAAAATATTTATTCTCAAAGTGGGCAGTAGACAAAATAAGTTTGGGAACCACTGCTCTACATCCAATGATAATATGAGTTGGGTCATACCTATGTGTGTAAGATAGTTTTTTGGCTGATAAAGTATAATTATAGACAACTAGTGTTAAATGTGATCTTAAAATGTCATAAATATAGCTTCTATTTGAGTAATATTAGGCTAGTATAAGGCTATTCTTTTGATATAGAGTCAATGTATTTGTGAATTAGCACCGAATAAATATTTTCTTATGACTAGTATGAATAAGTCATCTTAAATCACCTATGAGCCGTTGGATCGATGATTTGCGAAAGGTCGCTGGTGGAGGTTGGATAAGAATTCTGGTGCAGAATGGGGGAGACCTATGTCCAGCAGTGGACTGCAATAAGTTGAAGAGAGAGCGACTAAATCGCTGTCCTCAGTGAATGTTATTTATAAGTGTTTTAATGTATTTTTGTATATTGACGTTCAAGTGCTTTTTGTAAGCCTAAATTGATTAAATGGATTTTGACTTTGAATGTATAAAGCCTTGTTATATCAACTTGACAAGGTTGGAGTCGCTGGTGGAGACTGGACGAGAACAGACTTATATCGAGAAATGAACCGCGAAACTAGGTTTTAGAGTGTGACTAGTGTGGTTTAGGGATGAAACGATACCACTGAGGTATCGATACTTTTACTCGATACGGTATCGGTTGTCAAGTATCGATATTACTGTGGTTAGGCCTTCAGTCCCGGTAGAAGCAGTGGAAGAGTCTTGGCAGACAGTGCGTACGTCAGCGCCAGGACGTCGGCGAGGACTCGCAGGGTACCGCGGTCGACCCCCTGGACACTTGGCTCCGCTAAATGTCTCTGCAGACATTAATAAATTATAAATAATTAAATATTCACACAGCGCCATCTAGCCCAAGTTAAGTGGGAAGCTTGTAGAATGGGTACTAAACAACGGATAAACATACTTATTTTGTAAATTCTTACATATTATCCATAGAAAACGCCCAGACCAATACAAACGGATATGTTCATTCACACAAATGTTTTTACTGCCGGGATCAACCCGGAAACCTTGTGTAATAGCCGATGTCTCAACCATTACACCAAATGGGTCGTCAACACAATGCCATAACAATTTTATTGGATTTTAATATAAGATTTGAAAAGTAACAAATAATAACTATATTAAACCTTTGACCGCCAGAGACGCCATGAAGCGTCACAATCAATAGATTTCCCATTGGGTCTGGATTCCTAGCGGTCAATAAGATTGAGGCCAAATGCCTCTGCAATTATACCAATTGTAATTTTCAAAATAGATACAAATTTATCATTACAATTTTGAACCGTTTTTTTGTTATTTTCATTCTTTTTGTGTAAGAATATATTATTAGATTACAATATGTTATTACATAAACCAAATTGAGTACTTTCAACGTACTCGGCATGCAAATGCACTTTCTACATTTTAAACATAACACAATGATTAAGGACATGAAGTAATTGAAACAAAAAGATATCTGTTAACATAGAAAGTATAAAAAACGTAGTGATCGAAACAAAATACATTTATAAATTTGCATAAATGCAAGCAAAAAGCGCTTGTACAGAAGAAAACTAAAAGTCTGGCAACTCAGAATTTAGTGTTACCCACAATAAAAAATAACATGCTAACATAAAAGACGCAACATCATACTTTAGAGTCCAACTTTGCCCCATAACATCCATTGCACGATTATAAGTTTTTATAATCTGGAAAAATTCATAACAAACCCCAAATGAATTTCAACTTTAAGAAAATTTTAAAATAAATTTATATATTTTACTAATTGTTGTTTTTTTACATAATTATTTTGTAATTTTACTATTTCTTGCTTATAAGTACATTTCTCTTATCCATAACACGCTTTGTGGAAAGATTGTTTTGAAATAAATTATTCATAGTCAGGTCTACAACAAAATTCATGCTTATCTCGTAGATTATAGATGTTAAGGGGCAGAGGTCCGGCGTTTAGCGAGCAAAAACCGGGCGGCAAGCTTAGGTTACCGTAATTGGACTGAGTCATGGGGACGCGGGCGCCCTCTGGCCGCGCGTCGGGAACGCGCCACTGTGACTTTGCGACATTAGGTCCCTGCGTTCATTTTTATTATTTACTTTTCTATTGATTTCATTTCACATGAATCAGCTTATATACTAGCACTTACAGCATCGTCAGTAGCCTATAACTCCCACTGTACCTTTTAAGGTCCTCATTTTACAACTTTTTAGACAAAGGTCTAATAAGGACAATCATCATCATCATCATCAGCTCATTAAACGTCCCCACCGAGGGCACGAGCCTACCCGTATAGGGTGACTAGGCCTTAGTCGTCCACGCGGGCCCAGTGCGAATCTTTTTGCAGGCGTGCATGAAGTTTCCTCACGATGTTTCCCTTCACCGTAAGAGCGTCGGATAACGGACATATATTTTCGAAAACACATTGGTACGTGTCGGGATTTGAACCTCAGCCCTCCCGGTAGGCTACAGTCCACACCATTGAGCCACCGACGCTCTCAGTAATAATAAGGATAATAATATAAGGAAATTACACATTTTAGACCCGCATATTACACCTTTTTAAGTCCTTATTTTACACCTTTTTAGGTCCTTATTTTACAACTATAATAAATTATCCTCCATTATGCTCATCATTGCCAGCTTCAGTACACTACAGTAGTGAAACGCATCCTCAATAACCAAGGACTTGGAGGAACTGACTGTTTGACGACCATGTGGTGTGCTGGTTGATACATCAGGGTTTAGAGTTCGATTTCTGGGCAGAAACTTTGTATTTTACATTAAATAGACCAGCGTCTGATTACACCCTGTCTAGTGTTAAACATCGACGATGTCTAGCATGAAGCACGCTGACATAGAAGAATCCTATTTACTCTAAGTTAACTTTGTACGCATGAACAAACCCTAGTATCGATCACGCTAGTGTTGTACTGACCCGTGTCGTTGCCTGGTGGCCGGCGACTGCCTGGCAGCGATGGCCCGCCGTCGCGCCCGGTCCGCTGCGATCATGGCGCACCGCTCGCTCGCCCCGCTCGCCACAAACGTGTCGTGTAGGGCATAACACGCTGCTGTTATCTGATCATCAAGTTAAACGTTAAACTTTGAACGCCTAAAGGTGCCAGAACTTGTGTCTGATCCCTGGTTGAAATGGTTAAGGAATACTAACTTTCAGGGTTCTGTACCGATTAATAAAACGGAGCTTTAATAGGATCATTTTGTTGTTCTGTCAAGAACTCTGCGAAAAGACAGAAAGATAGACTTAGGAGAGACTTTACTAGGCGATAGACTCTGTGCTGAATCGTCTAGGTACACCACAGCAGTATTTATCGTCCCGTGAAATACGAGTTCTGAATTTCTGTATCGGGATGAGGGCACTGTAGCTAGTAAAATTACCGGGTATCAGAGACCTAATATCAGTCGTCTCGGGTGAGGGTCCCTGGGTAGGGATGACGGAAATAAATGACAACCTACTGTTATGAATTTCCTTCAACACCGCAGGTTAGGCGTAACACCACCTGGCGAGCGAACTGCCGTCCAGTTCACTATGGACATAAAAAGAAGGATCCATGAACATCTACTGATATCTCCGCTAGATGGCGTCAAACCTTTGCCTAATGTGCGGCAACTTACACCACAAGCTGGTGAGGCTTGCAACCTTACAGTGTCTAGAGAACCCATAACAAAAACACTTAGTTTCTTTGTTAATGAATTACTTCCATATTTATTCACTTACCACACTAAATAAATTTATTATTAGTGTAAATGGTGACAGATAAATATTTTAAAATGTCAATATCTTAAAGCTACATATCGTTTAACAACCGTTTAAAGGGTTATAATTATTTGGAACTACTTATGAGTCATGCTTGAAACATCAAAACCTTATACATATATAAAAAACAATACTTATGATTGAAGAAATATTTTTGTTACTAAATATAGGTGATATTATAATAAAGTAATAGCATACACGACAATGTTATAGAAAATACATATTAGTAAAAAAATAGAAATCACAACACATTAGTTAAGCGACAAAAAAGCTATTCGTTCACCATCACCTTTTGTCATGTCAAACAAAAAACATTTCAATAATAACAATAAAATTGGTCTCGACTGTGTCTGAAGCAGTTTGGTTAATTCATAGAAAAATACATGTTTGCAAATAAAAGCAGCATGCAAAACAAACCGTGCATAAAAACTTTAAATAAGCAGTTGTGTTATAAAAGGTTAACATAAAACCTACATTAATACCATGACCAACCGACGAATAAAATTCATAATGAGCGTTTCAAATTTCTTGTGAAACCCAACCAACATCCTAAGTCTTATCACCCAGACAGGGCGTCAATTCTACAAACTTTACTTGGGATTATAACACTGTTTAATCCAACTCTAAATTTGGAATACAAATGCAATTCCAAATTTTCAGTTGGAACAACTTTAACGGTTTAAAATGTTAATAACATTGTAGACGGTTGTCTAATGATGATAACAATTAAAATCCTACCATAAAACAGAACGAATGAGTACAAAAATGAGTACTGAGTCATGAAATGTGCGAAATTATGATCCCATTAGGGCATTTTAAATTATCAGAATATACCAATTTGCAAAGAAAAAGCAGCATGCAACATCCAAGCGTTCCCCCCACCTGCTGTATGAGTCTGCGATGCAGGTCCACATCAGCCCCCCGGATGCCCTCCCTCTCCTGGTGCAGCTGCAGTGCGCAGAGCAACGCGTCCCTGATGGTCTGCACTATGCCCTGCACTCGCTCTGTGCGCAGCAAACGCCTGACCAGGTATCCTTTCGCGCAAGCCACTATCTTCGTGGCAGCGGCACGCTACAACCACCATACGTCAGAACAGAGGCATAAACCATAGCGTAGATTGTAAAGGAGATAAAAGACCATGGGCGTAAGTTGGGAGGAAGCTGGGCTATGGGCACTGATTGCAGGTATACTAGAGCAAGAAATTATTATGGTAAAGGCTATGAGCCATCTGCGCTTGATACTTGAAATTGAAATTGAAAAATGCTTTATTCAAATAAATCTTTACAGATACTTTTGAATCGTCAAAACAGTATATATTTTTTTTTTATTAAATCTAATGACTCTACCACCGGTTCGGAATGCTGCCATGTCTGGCACTTGGCACTGCTACTTGTCTGGTGAACCGGAAAGGAAGGGATAAAGTACGATCAAGAAGGTATTTTAAGATAAGACCGGAGATAGTCTTAAAAATATAACAATAACCATTCAAAAGTATCTGTAAAAGATTTATTTGAATAAATATATTTTGAGACAAGATTGCAGTTTTGGTTCGCAATTTCAAAGTAACCCCTGTCTAAATATTCTCTGCACTCCCTCTGTGCGCAGCAAACGACTGACCTGGGGGGTTACCACAATCTCATAAAACAGTATTGTCATAATGATACGTCAGCATATTTGTACCAGAAAAGATGAAGTAATATTATTGTAACACTGTTTTAAGAGATGGCGGTAACCCCCCAGATAGCCTTTCGCGCACGACACTATCGTCGTATAAATGAGATAACAGAGGCTTCAGTTAGGAGGATGCTGGGACATGGAAACTGATTGCTTTTCTTTTGAACAAAGTCACAAACTATGGGCGCAGATTGAGAGAAAGTTGGGTCATGGACACTGCAAGCTAATGGTTGAGAGCTATCATCGCTCGCCACTTGCCCGGTGGAGCAGAAAAAAGGGGAAAAAGTACGATCTAGAAGATAAATATAAGATTCCAGTTAATTTTTCGCAAGTTTTAAAGTAACTTGTAAGATAAGATTATATGCCCTGCACTCACTCTGTGCGCAGCAAAAGCCTGATCAAGTAGCTCTTCTCGCACGCACTACCTTCGTGGCAGAGGCACGCTACAACCACGATATTTTAAATAGTATACCATAGGCATAGGTTTAAAAAAGAAAGCTGGGCCATGGACACTGGTAGCTAAAGACTGAGCGCCATCTGCGCTCGCCATTTGCTCGGCGAAGCAGAGAAAATAGATTCAAGAAGGTACAGCAGGTATAAACAATTTTATTGCAGGATTGGTTCACAAGTTCAAACTGTAACTGTATTCAATGAGCTGTCAAAATCAGAAAATGTACTGAAACTAGTGAGAAAAATAAATTACCTACACATAACTCGTTTAAACTAAAATTTGTGGCAAGTAAAGGTTGTTGGGGGAGGCTGGTTGATAAATGGGAAGGACAGACTGGAAAGAATATCGAGCGCAAAATGGTGGACATATTTTCAACAGTAAAGTGTAAAAAAATGAAATAAACATATAAATCCCACCAACAACATTTCATATAAAATGTTGCCAAGACGACCACATAAGGTTTGCGCTGTGAAAAAGATATCAGATCTCATGTAGAGCCTAGGTTCTGAATCTGTATGACCTAACTGCCCTCCATATTAGAATGGATACTTAAAAAACGAGTTATTTGGGAAACTTGCTAGCATTATGGCTGAATGGCACACGTTTGGGTTGACAACCGCTTATTGGGAGATTTCTTACACTACAAGGAGAACTGATATGTACTGTCAGATATGCATACAATTATTTGGTGCTCTCTAAAGAAGGCTAGAAAAATTCAATTGCTTGTTTGCTTTCCTAAAGCTAAAAGTTGTATAGTAACAATAATACTATTCCATGATATATTATACTTTACGCCCAAGTTCCTCATATAACAAGAAAGCAATACTGATATTTGTTAGACAAAAATGAGAAAACATAAAAGAATGATCAGTAAACAGTAAATACTTAATATCCAATTAAACAAGAATTTATTTTAAAATTGAAGGAATGTTTTCAATTAGCAGGAAAATAGAAGAGAGATAAATTAATAACTAAACACAAAGATAAAGCAAGTGCAAATGTAACGTTCTGCATACAATTAACAATAAAAAAACACATATAAAAATTACTTACAAATATATATTAGGAAAACTATACACATTTGCTGAGTTAAAAATGGATAAATAAAAAATTTAAAGAAGGAAGGAAGGAAAACGAGGGTTCCGCAGCAGCAAGTAACATAAAGTAATTTTTATTTACTGAGGCACCTAGTACAGCTTTGATATGAAAAATAGTGGTTCAACGTTTATGATGTATAAAAAAAACTACACACCAGAAATCGTTCAAACTAAATTTTGATGTTAGATTTTATGGTAATGTACATCATATATATATATTTTATCAACCCCATGGTTTAGAAATTAGAGGGGAGGACACAATTTTTTCAACTTTGGAAGTGTCTCTCACGCAAACTATTCAATTTACAAAAAATGATATTAGGAACCTTGTTATCATTTTTTAAGCTCTACACATTGATATCCCACACAGGGGGTATGGTGAAAAAAAAATCTTTGAGTTTTAGTTCAATGTATGGGGAACCCTAAAATATATTAATTATTTTTCCAGTTTCTTGTCAAAATCTCATAGCCATTCACAGAATACATATACTTACAAAGTTTGAATAGTGTAGTGTTTATAGTTTCGGAGAAAAAAGGGAGTGACATACGCACAGACAGACAGACAGACATGACCAATCTATAAGGGTTCCGTTTTTGCCATTTGGCTACGGATCCCTAAAAATGTGGTAACTCTAGTTATCACATTCTTAAATTCTAGCAACACATAATTTTCTGCACACTTCGCATAAGATAAAAAAAATCCATCATCATCAGCCATCCTGAATACATGCACTTTTATTTTCAGATAATTATGTGGTAATAGAACTCAGATAACTAATGTAAAACTATTAAAAAAAATCTTTCACTTCTTGGCTATTTTGTACTTAAGAGTTACCATTTGATCAACCATATTATCCAATAAACACATATTAAAATACCTGCTCTGGAGTCGGCTGCGACAGAAATTGCGTCCCCAGACGTCGGCATACATTGCTCATCGAAGCCGTCGTGCCCTCGTCCATTTTCTTCACAACACTATCAGGGGTCCTGCAATGGAGTCTTGAACAAGGGCTTCGTTGGACTACAGTTATATCTTTACTGTTCATATTACCATTTAAAGTATTTCCAAGAATATCGTCACTGTAATCCGAGGGGAACGTAACATTTAAATCTGCCATCGTGTCATTCGTTCGGTCAGTTAGCATTGGGTCATCGGCAGAGGAAGTCGTGTCGTAGTTCAAGCGTCTCGAGGTTACCCTGGTCGCGACCGGAGACTGAGTTCTAGTCCGACTGCCATCAGATTGTCTTGGAGATGAATTCACCTGAACTTTACTACCATTAGTACATTGAGCCATTGCACTATATCGGTTTGGTTGTTTCTTAATGTGACTCGTTATATCTTTACTTCGCTTTAAAACATCATCGCAGTGATTAATATAGTTGTTCGTTTCCGTCAAAGTTGTGGACACTGGACTCTCGCATCCGCTAGTTTCAGGTGTTTTATGATTGATCAATTGACTCAAGCTCACAGGACCTCTGTCGGTACACTCATCGAATTTGTCAACCCATGCTTCCTTGACTTCGTTAGGCGACTTTGGGCATATGGTCTTCAACTGTCTGTAAAGTAAATTATTCTGCTCCTCAAACACTTGCTGAAGAAGCAGCTGTTCCTTCTTCTGTTTCTCAACCAAGTTCGCCATCTGAATTAGCTGCTGCTTTTGTATTTTTTCGTAAAGTTCTCGAACGCGAGCTGCAGGGTCTTCGGACTCGGAAATCGGTGGAGGTTTTGGTGAACAGGGTTCATTGTTTTGACTTACAGGACAAATCACATTATTGGAATTAGCAGTCTTAGGGGCTACTACATCTTTTGTAACAGCCCGCGTCGTCGGAACGTTTCTAACAGGACTGAAGGACTTCTTACTAGTTCTAGAGAGGGGTTCTGATTTAGGGGGTGCTTTGGCAGGCAGAGACTTTCTTGATTTCTCTTGAATAACAGACTTTGGTCTTGGGGAAGTAGGCTGCTGAACTTTTGTAGGTTTAGCAACATTTTTATTTGTACCATTTACTTTGCTGGTGCTAACGTTTTTGCGATTTAATTCTAGTGCCATGGAAGACCATTTTACTTTAGCTGACTCCAGGTCCCAGCTTCTGCGCTTTTTGTTCGGAGAACTTAGATTTGAAAGTGACTCACTCATAGAAATAGAGTTCATGTCAATTCCTGTATTCAACGATTGAACTTCTAAATGAGCTAGCAGTTGTGGACTAGGTTTCAACAAAGTATAAGAATGTTGTCTTATTAATTTTGTACTCATTTGGGATTCCTTAAGACTTTCTGTGTGAATATCAATTAGAGACCCAGTGAAGCTTTTGGAGCTAATAGAAGAGGGTCCATCCTGATTTATAGACAAATCAGGGAACGGATCAGATAAAATATCTTTGTCAATACTAAAGCTAAAATTGACAATGTCCTCCACCACATTTTTATTATCAGATTCCTGTCTTCTGTTCGTCTTGCTTTGTAAATCCACTTCAGTGAGCAATTCTTTTTGGTTTTTGGGACAGTTATAATCACGCTCTGGCAAATCCAAAGGAGTTGAACACTGGGGACTGTTTTTTAATGATTCTAGAACATTTCTCCCACTTTCATTAATACTTAAACTTAAATCAATAACAAATTTTTTGGGTGAACTTGTAGCTGGAGATGTTGGGGTGGTATTAGATACAGTTATAGTATTATGAAAATCTGTTGATACATAATTAGGTTTTGGTGATTATGTTGTGAATTTTCAATGAAAGTTTCATTGGTGACTGCAGTTATCTTATCAATGTTAACATTAAAGCCAGCCTGTATATCTTCATGTGGGAGCTCGTAGCACTGCTCGTTTTCTGGAATCTCTGGAGCATCAGTGTTGTCATTAGAATCCGAATCACTCTCTACCATATGAGGTTTTAATAAGGCTATGCGTTTCTCTACTTCTTTTGCAAGCAGTTTGTAATACTGCATCTCTTTCCTGCACTCTTTAGACAACTGAAATTAAAAATAGTTGAATAAAGTTAACTAAAATGGTTGTGATAAACAAAATAATATATTGTAAACACCATCACCTCAAGATGGATAAGAATGATTATATTTTCATAATTGTTAGAACAGCAGTTATTGCTCTAGAAATGTAATCTTGACTATTTAGAAATGACTTATGCATACTAATTAACAGTTGCTGTCTGGAAAGCACAAAAAATGAATAACAGAGTAGTTTAATTAGTAGAAATTTAATTATAGACCTTGAGTGGTGCACTAGATTTAATGGAATGAGACCAGATAGTGATCATAACATAGTCAAAGTATAAGCAAATGTAATTCAAATTGTTTGGTTTGTTTAGACTTCATCAATAAAGACGTGATGTAACCTACTAGGGCTTACTTGCAGATAATCTAATAAAGAATAAAAAGACAGCCTAGTACATGTTTCAGAGAAATCTAGTTCTTAATATAAGCATAATAAAGTACATGCGAGTGGCTCAGTGACCCGTGAACATCCATAAATCAACTTACAACTGGCGGTAGAAGCGGCACTCCATTTATCCTCATACAGGACACGTACTGTCCCGACTGCCGGACGGACTTCACGTCCCACGGGTCGTTCATGTCGCTCCTCACATCAGCTAAGCCCAACACTCACGAGCTGTACCTACTTCCAATGAAAAACCACTAAAAACTGCGCGAATGCGGACGTTTACTATCTCTAGCTCACATCACTTAGGAAATGGCTCAGCACTTTTGAAAGTTTCCGCCGAGCTACGGCGATGATTTTAGACCTTGTTTGAAGGAGAAATTAATTTCGTTGAAAGCCGCCCGCACGGTAATCTAGACGATGTAGTCACGGCCTGATTACGTCAGTTGCTAAAACTAGTGCCGGCTAAATTATTACTATCAATTTAAAGGAACAGCTATCTTAGCACACAGTTACTTTAATAAAAACATCAAATTTCAATCTATATTGTTTGAGAAATAAAGCGTATCGTCAAAACAGAAAACAAATTTTGAATACTATCAACAAGTTCGGTTTACGATTATTATTTTTAAGAAAATATATTGCAGTCCTATAGCCAATTATCTTTACGGATTTTGAAACAAATATTAACGGGATCCAATAAGAGCACAGATAAAATAAAAGAACATTACAAATAAAACTATTGAAAACAAGTACGTTTAAAAGTGTCAAATGATCAAATTATGTGTATTGCCATGGTAACACATACCTTCATGGTAACACAGTTGTTATATTCAATTACAATCCATTAATAATGTAATCATAGAAATATAACTAAAGCAGCTTATCATTATTCTAAGAATGTAATAATAAATTTACAAAGTGAGATTACTGAGTTTTCTCAAGAAGTCCGTGTAAGGTTTCAGTAAAGTCCACATCTTTACTAAAACTTGTAGGGTATTCATATATCATACATCATTACATCACAATCATGATCATCACTCATCATCTTCATGTTCATCACTAATTACTTCATCAATCAAATAAATTAATATTTACTAATGCTGAGGCAGTATCATTGTATGATCTTAGCCTGTTCCAAATGGAACGAATTTAAGATATATAAAAACCTTAAATTTTCAATGTCAATCAAATCAACATGACGTGAGTTTGTTTTGGGCGAAGCAATATATATAAATTATAAAAAATATATTATGCTGTTGCTTATACGTGTAAAATTTGAATGTATATAAAAGTTGTTTGGTTTATTTACACGTCTTTTTAATTTTAACACAATGGAATTCTTCCTAATGAAAAATATATGTGCCGCCGGGAGGCAGGCATTATGCTGTTTTATGCTGTCTTTACTCATATTTACGACCTCATTCTTTTCTGGGAGCGCTCTAGGCTATACATCAGAACTATGGGCTCTTAACTACTGGGGTCCAGCCTTGTATTTTTGCCTATTTAACTTCATTTTGAGGTATTGCTACAAGGGCTTCACTTATGAGGTGAGAATCCCATTAATTGGCTTATATTTTTCGCATCTATAAATATAATGAAAAGTCTGATATATTTAATTAAAGTAACAGCCTTTAACATATTCAGTTCATTAAATGTATCATGTCATTCTTGTACTAAATGTCCTTAAAGTGTCAGATGGTAAATTGCTAAGTTAAATGCATGCTCATATATTTCTTGTATTTTTTTTTCACTATAAGTACATTAATATTATGTCATTAAGCTTCATTATAGGTTTGGGTCTCAAATGAATTAATAATGTTGTCTCTTCAACCTATTGCAGTCCACTGCTGGACATAGGTCTAATAATGTTATTACAATGTAATTTTTACAAATTTTTGCTATGAAAACAGTGTTTATTGGGAGTATTCATTTTACAAAGATGTGATGATCTTTCCAGGTGTCAGTAAGGTCAGCATTCCTCGGTGCAGTGTTTGCCACTGGCCTTTATCTGGCCACATTCGAGGATGGACTGAGAGTGTTTGGACTGTACACAATGGTGCTGTCCATGTTCCACTTCTCCGAGTTCATGGCAGTAGCCCTAACAAACCCTCGGACTTTGAAAGTGGACTCTTTTATACTGAACCACAGTGTTCAGTATGGTGTGGCAGCAGTAGCCAGTTGGATAGAGTGGGGTGTTGAATATTATTTCTTTCCAGGTATGGGTGAAAACTTAAAAAATATATTAATAATGGCATTCAATAGTTTGAATTGTTAAACTTCTTATTTGGAAAATGTGAGGATCTAATAATAATAATACATACGATATTTGAATCACCACCTCTCATTGATGATCTGTGGCAAATTTAAAAACTTCCCCCTCCATCCTAAATCACTTATGTTTTTACTACATACAACAAATCTTAAAATTTTAGAATATGATCTCTAAATACAGGTATGAAAGTTTAATCTAGAAAATTAGGGACCGTCCTAAAAGTGTCTACACAAAACAAATATTGAATACTATGTATGTATTCTTTCTTTCAAGATTTCAAGACACACTTCTGGCTGTCATATGTTGGTGTCATCATGTGTGTGGGGGTGAACTCCTCAGGAAGTCTGCCATGTTCACTGCAAAAACCAATTTTAACCATACTGTAAGTATCCATATCAGGTATGTGGGAAAATTTTAATCCTTTAATTCTATATGGAAACTTTTGACCTTAATCATACATCAATGGCACACTAGTGGCTTCTCCAAGAACATGACTATGTCACACTATGTGGAGGTTCTTCAAGATTTTAAAGGCAAGCATTTGATTCTTAAATAGTTGAAAAAATTTGCACAATGCGTTGCATATTATTCGGATTGAATTGTGTGTTAATTTAATACTGGTCAGTGACAGCTGTAGCTGCAAATCACCAAAACGAAGAAATTAAGTTTTAAATTCATACGCGATTTAATCCTAAAAATTGACTAATATCTTAATATGATGTACTCACTATGGTCTAATTTTTTATAAGTGTACAGGGCAGTCAGGACGCTCACCTGATGGTCAGTGATACGCCTGACCATGACAGAGCGGCATTGAAGGAGACCAACAACTGGTATTCAGTTGTAATTCTCCATCAATGCCACACTGCGCCCGTCACCTGAGACAACAGATGTTATATCTCTTATACGTGGTAATTTCACTAGCTACAGTGCGCTCAGCCCGTAACACTCCTGTTTCATGGGACAATATCTGGCACTGCGATGGTACCTACCTAGACGACTCAGTATCGAGTCTACCGCCTAGTAATTTGGTTCCAGGTCCAGTTCGTGAAGCGTCCGGAGCACGAGCTGGTGACGCACGGCGTGTACGCGCTGTGCCGGCACCCCAGCTACGTCGGCTGGTTCTACTGGTCCATAGGCACCCAGGTATGGATTGTGCAAAATAGCTCTATTCGGTGGGAAGACTTACTAGGTGGTAGACTCAATACTGAGTTGTCTAGGTAAGTACCAGTGCAGTGTCAGGGTCATCCTGTGAAACAGGAGTGTTATGCACTTTTGTGTTTCGGGATGAGGGCACTGTAGCTAGTGAAATTACCAGGTATAGGAGATCTAACATCTGTTGTCTCGGGTGACGGGCGCAGTGCAGGATTGATGGAGGATAGGTAATAACTGTGTATCAGTTGTTGGTCTCCTTTAATGCCGCTCAGTCACGGTCTGGCGTATCACTTACCATCAGTGAGCGTCCAGACCATCCTGTACACTTATACATAAAAAAAATATTAATCTGCTTTTGGAGAGTGGCTGCTGGAGTGACCAGAAGGCTGCCATGGCTCACACACAATGGTCCACTGCACGGACTTAGTTCGGAAACCGAACCCGCTAACATAGAACACAACATAGCTCTATTTGTTTTGTATGATAGAGATTCAGAATGAAAGTGACTGAGAGGGCTGTAATAAGGACTTAGCCAGGATTTGTCGATCTTACAAACTTGCAAAATATATCTGCGTATTTTTCAGCAATTGTTCAAATTAAAAGAACGCCAGTGGCTCATTGGTGTGGACTGCTGTGTTCCTATCAGGAGTGTGCACGTTCAAATCCCGCCACGTACCAATGTCTTTTCGAATTTTCGAAATTATATGTACGTTTATCCGACGCTCTTACGATGGAGGAAAACATCGTGAGCAAACCAGTGCATGCCTATGAATAAATTGAAAGGTTGTGCATGAAATCGGCCAATCCGCACTGGGCCCGCGTGGACGATTAAGACCTATACACCCGCGTACGGTTAGGCTCGTGCCCCTCAGTGAGGATGTATAATGAGTTGATGATGATGTTCAAATTAATATTCCGTGAATTACAGTACACAGTTTCTGAATGAATAAATTGTTAACTCTTCTTTCCAGATAACCCTGCTAAACCCGATATGCCTGGTGGTGTACGCGCTGGCGTCATGGACATTCTTCCGTGAGCGAATTTACGCTGAGGAGTTGACGTTGCTCGCGTTCTTCGGGCGGCAGTACTCGGAGTACCAGACGAAGGTGCCCACGGGGCTGCCCTACATCCCCGGACACGTGCCCCACAACACTGCGCAAGGACTCAAAGATGAACATTGGAGCTACTGACTTGTAACGAGCTTCCACAGTTAACCCTTTAATACTTTCATGACGTTAGTGTCTATGACAAACAATACAATTTCCATTTCCTGGTTTCTTGGCAGTCAAAGTGTTAACAGATCAACATAAACAAGATTTTCTAATTTAGTCGGAAGCCGGGTAGTTAATAGGTTAATCTACATCGTAGATCTCGAGGAGCACTTGTGTATGAAACCGACTGAGCAAGTAATTCAATCGCACTCAATTTTCTCGTCAAAGTTTTAAGACGATGTTTTGGAGAAGACCTAAACACTCTTCACAGGTTGTCATATTTAGGATTCCATAGATAGTAAAAAGTTTATACAGCAAACCAGCTGATATTTAATGATATCACCCAAGGACACTCTTAACCTTTAAGAATCATCGAAAATGTTTCCAACCTTCAATCAGTACACTTGGTGATGCGGAGAGTGAGTTCTCGCGGAGTACGGTAGCTCGGAGTACCAGACGAAGGTGCCCACGAGGCTGCCCTAAATCCCCGGACACGTGTCCCACAACACTGCGTAAGGACTCAAAGATGAACACTGGAGCTACTGACTTGTAACTAGCTTCCTCAACCCTTTAACACTTCGCCATGACGGTCGCAGTGTCTATGACAAACAATACAATTTCAATTGTCTGGTTTCTTGGCAGTCAAAGTGTTAACGGACTCTGTTGCATTCAATAGACACAAAAGATTTTCAACGTGTCTGGAAACCAAGAAGATTAACCTATAGTTAAAAGGTCACCTGATGTCAAGTGATATTGGGATATTTTGAATACTAGACTACGTTCTCTTAGTGATCGAAGTTATTGTTATTGAGTTGTCACCAAGGTGTTTGTTTAGCTGTATTGATATCACGCCGTAATTATTATTATTATTTCCAAGCTTATTTCGGCTACAGTGACTGTTGCACGGGTTCAGCCAGCGTCCTCTGATCCGCGCGGTCATGTGCTCTCATATGGCTACTGTAGCCAACTTTTGCCTTAAAGGTCCTTGAGCACTTCGGGCACGTGAGTACGCCACCGCTATAATTATAAAGTAAAGCCGTTGGTGGTCTGGCTTTAATTTTATCTCGCTTAGTGTCGAGTTAGTCTCTGCGTGAGGATTCAAAGGCGATGTTTTGCCTTAAGAGACGTCTCCATTCCGGACGCTTTACAGCTGATGTCTCCCACGTTAAAGGATCAATACTGCAATTTTCATATGACGTTTGAGAACATCCTTGTACCGCAAGAGCTGTCCACCATGTGCGCTTGCCTTCTTGAAGCTCGCAGTAAAAGATGCGCTTAGCCAATCGCTCCTCCGGCATGCGGAACACATGACCACACCAGCGCAATTGGCCGCATCAGATATGCTTCAATGCCGCAGATCTTAGCGCGACGAAGAACTTCGGTATTCCTGATACGGTCTGTAGCGTATGCCCATGATATTGCGCAAACACCGAAGATGAAACTGGTCCAATGTCTTTATATGTCTTCGATAAAGGCACCAAGTCTCTGAGGAGTAGAGAAGACTCGGCAGACAACGGCTCTGTACACTGCGACCTTTGTTTCTATTTTGAGGTCATGCGAGCGAAATACCTTGGATCGAAGTTTGCCGAAAGAAGCTGAGGCAGCAGCAATCCTGCTATTTATTTCGGCGTCAAAGTCGCATTGCGATGTTATTATGCTTCCTAAGTACTTGAACTTCTCTACACGCTTCAGGACATCTTGACTGAGACTGATTTCCAGAGGAAAGTCTGTAGGAATTCCTGTGGTCATAACTTCGGTCTTAGTTACGCTTATCTTCAGCCCGAACTTGGAAAATGCCTCGTCAAGACCAGTCATCAGCTGTTGAAGAGAGGTTGGGGACTCAGCTAAAAAGCACAAGTCGTCTGCGTACATGATCTCGGTGAAGAGTTCATGAGAGACTTTGTTACGTGCTTTCAATCTGGCAGGATTAAAAAGCATACCATCAGTTCGGAAACGGATATGGATGCCTGTAGAGACAGTTTGCAAGGTTTCCTTGACTACAGCTTCAAAATAGATGGCGAACAGAGTGGGAGCAAGAACGCAGCCTTGCTTGACCCCACAGCTGACAGAAAAGAATTCTGTTTTATCCCCATTTATAGATACACAACAGGTCATACCATCGTGTAATAGTCTCAGTAGCCGAACAAACATTTCCGGACAACCCACCTTCTCCAGGACTATCCACAGAGCTTCGCGAGGAACACTGTCGAATGCCTTTTCCAGATCGACAAAACAAAGGAACAAAGGTCGACCTTGTTCACGGCTTAACTTATCCTGTATTTGTCGAACACAGAATATAGCCTCACAGGTTCACCCCTCTTAGGTCGGAAGCCAAACTGGGTTTCCGGTAGTATTGCTTCCGAAACTGTGGTTAAGCGGTTGAGCAGAGTCCTGGCAAAGGCCTTTCCAGGCGTACAGAGGAGCGATATGCCACGATGGGAGTTACAATTAGATCTGTCACCTTTGTTTTTGTACAGTGAACAGATGCTAGAGATCTTAAATTCAGATGGAACTTGCTCTTCGCACCACATCTGAACAAAAAGTTTCCACATCGTGGCATAAAGCTCCCCCCTATTTAAAAAGTTCACCAGGGATACCATCAACGCCAACCGCCTTTTTATTTTGTTGACTTTTGATGGCTACCGTCACCTCTTGCAGTGTCGGGGGCTCATCAAGCTCAGCCCTCTGCGGGAGTGGTGTGATCGACTTTATATGTTGAATATCAGCCGATCTTTCAATATTAAGCAACTCCGCAAAATGCTCAGCCCAACGGTTTAGTACATCTGTTTCGTTAGCTCGCGTCAGTAGCGTGTGCCATCGCGTGACCTTATAGGTACGCTTTTCCGCTGAGATGTTCCAATGAGTTTTCTCAACTCTCCAAAGAATGCGCCAAGCTGGTTTGTGTCTGAGAGCCACTGCAAGTACTCTGATTTATTTTCTTTGATCTCCCTTGTCATTTTTCTGAGGTCAGTACCACTTTTCCTTATTCTCTCTGACATATCATGCGTCTGGTTTTCTTGTTGGCGCAAAAGCTCACGATGTTGTTTGAGCGCTTTACTTAGTACCTCATCACTTTCATCAAACCAGTCTTCGTGTACACGCTTTTTCAGGCCTAATGCTTGCTTTCCTGCTTCAATAATTTGAGAAGTGAGTGCAGACCAGTTCTTAAAGACATCTTCACCATCGATGTTAGACGATAATTTGTCTGAGAGAACGTGTTGGTATTCCATTCGTACGTCTTTGTCTGCAAGCCTCCTAACATTTATGCCGGAGGGTTTTGTTCTGCAAGACCTACGTGGTGGGTGGAGGCGCAGCCTAAGCTTTGTAATTATAAGTCTGTGGTCTGACCAACAGTGAGCACCACGCAGAGCGCGTGTGACCTGAACTTGGGAGATGTGCCTTTGTCGAACGATCGCGTAATTAATAAGATGCCAGTGTTTTGACCTTGGATGCATCCACGTAGTTATGAATTTTGCTGGTAAACGAAAGCGTGTATTAGTAATAGGTCAAATTGAGCACACAGACTAAGCAACAGTTGACCATTACTGTTCATACTGCCAACCCCATGCCTCTCCAAAACCCCTGGCCACGCTTCATAATCACACCCCACTCGTGCATTAAAGTCGCCTAGCAGAAGAATCTGCTCTTTCGGACAAATCTTGGTGAGCAGGAGTGTAAGATCTTCATAAAATTTATCTTTTGTCTCATCATCCTTGTCCAAAGTTGGGGCATACACGCTGATCACGTTCATGAAAGTGTCATAGGCAAGGTGTAGACGCAATGATATGATGCGGTCGGAAATAAATTCGGGACAGTCCTCCAGTTTGTTAGCAATCTGGGTTTTTATTGCAAATCCAACACCAGAGCGTCTTTGTTCAGAAACAGGGGTACCCTTCCAAAAGAACTTATAACCGCCGCCGTGTTCCGTTAATTCTCCTTCATCAGGCAAGTGGGTTTCGCTTAGAGCGGCTATGTCCACATTGTACCGTGAGAGTTCTCTAGCCACGACAGCAGTTTTTCGTTCTGGACAAAGATTGACAACGCTATCGAGGAGAGTGCGGACATTCCACGCACCGAATGTCATGGTGCTTGGGTTTTTTTATTGTCTTCGACCACGAGGTATGGGATGCTCAGGCAGCCGTGGTTACTACCCCCAATAAAAGTAGGAAAAGCTTTGTTTAGGACACCTTTTCTAGTCCCTTCCCCATGCGGGGAAGCAGTGCCTCCCTAAATAGGGCTGCTCCGTCGCTCTGGCTGCTGCCGAATCCGCGCCGTTGACCCAATGCAACGCAGAAACGACCATCATTACCCGAGCCGCCAATGTGCAGGCATCAGACAAAGCCGGATAACATCACCATCCGACCTCTCTACCTTTGCCCATCGCCACAGGACTTGAGTCTCGTGAGCCATTTTTTTTTCCGAGTGCCACAGTCATCTGCGCAGGATATATTTAAGTGCATAAGTGTGCGCGCAGACACAGATGCACCCTCTCGTCTACGCCCTTCTGTTACCGATGGAACGGAGAACCGCTACGACCGGGGAAGAGCTTAGATGCAGCATTTGGCCGATCAGCACTTTTACCTCTGCTGTCGCCCTGAGCTTCTCGCAATGCTTTGCTATACCGCCTCATCCGCCAAAACCATTCGTGTACTACGCTTGGATTGCCTTCAAAGCCGGAATAGACTTTATGCACTATGCGAGAGGTATCCGCTAAAAACCTACACTAAAACATAGGTCCCCTCACCGGGTTTAGTCCACGAGCCGACGTGGTTTACCGGGGTGTGGCCGCTGCGTGCAAAACAGCTACTCGGAGCCACCGGTGAGAGTCTATGGACCGCCTAAAATAGAGTCACCCTCCTTTTGGAGAATCGACTGACTACTCATTTCATAGACGCCCCACTACACCCCAAATTAAATTATAGACACATCATATAGATGGCCGTAGTAATAAAATTATTACTACTAAGTAAAGATTTCAATACTTTTAAAACTTTCAGTACTTATTAAGCCAAACAAATTGCAGCCTTAATAAAAACTTCGTTGGTTCCCGTTCACAAGGAAGGTACGAGTTAATTATTCGCTACAGGGTCTGGTAAAGAAAACAAACGCAAACGGGGAATCATAATAGTTTAATGTTTTCAAATTCAGTCATGCTCATTTCGAAGCTTCATAAACAGCGCTCGTGCGTTAGTGTAAGCGGCGCTAATCTCCGGAATTACCCCAGAAATCGTCTGCATCCTCTTCTTCGTCTGTTACCTCTTTCTCTTTGGGCTCATCTTTTTCTTCTCGAAGGAGTCGAGTTTAGGCAAGTCTTTCATACGGGTGTCTGCTCGGCAACATCTTCCTCTGGCACGCTGTCTACTGACGTGGTCGCGTCCACGCTCCACGTCTCATTTCTTCGCTCTCTGGAATTTTCCCGCGATTGACTTCTGGAATAAGAACGCGCGGCTAGATTAGGGGTGCTTCCGAAACCACCGACGTTGTCATCTTGACCCATACGTTCGAACTCGGCTTCCTCGAGTGACGTGAACATCTGAAGCTCTTCCTCGCGCGATGCTCGCGACTCTCTAGAAGAGTTCGACGACGAGGAGTGACGCTTTTTGAAACTTCTGCGCCGGCCACTCGGGTCGCTTCGTTGCAACGGACGGTATTTTATTCCGTCAAGTGATCTTAAACAAATTTATAATACATGAGTCGTTTATATTACAGGTGAAATAATGGTGCCGATCGGAATTAGCTTTCTACTCGTGCAGTGATGATGGAATGTTTCTCGTGGTCCTTATGATAGATGATACTAGCTCGCTACTGTCCGGGGTGCAGATGCAACTATGCGATGGTGCACACCGTAAATAATGAATATTAACCTTAAAAAGTCTTCGCTGTAAACTCCTTTTTGGTCGTCTTCGAATGATTGGAAATGTATTTCGGGCAGTGTTTGCATTTGCGGGGTGGGGCTTTTAGGGCGGTAATGCCAAGTGAGTTTCTCTTTGGCTTCTTTTGTCTCGAGGTCGTCACCTTCATCACGCTCGAAAGAGTTTGCCGAAATACGATTGGAATCTGAAACGTTTCAACAAACGTAGGTGACTTGTCTCTGTACCCAACACTGAAGGATTCGGATGAGTTCGTTACAATTGTTTTCGTCTTTGTCGGTATGTACCTTTCTGTTTTGTAGTTACCGTTCGCCTGTGGCTGAGTGCCTTTCTCTTCGATGGAATCCTGTCCAAAGCTGGAAATTTTCGTCGAGAACAGTATTGCCGTAGAATCGGGTTGACCGTCGTAGTACTTCACTGCGGCCGATTTTAGCTTTCCATTTTTATCTTCTGTCAAGCATAGGTACCCTTGACCGCATTCCTTCTTCCAGTCCCCGATCGTGGATGGATTGGCCGACTTCTGGAGTAGCCTAGAATAGTACGTGACGAGATCTCCGAAATCGGGGTCAGTGTCTGGCAAGATTCCGCTGAGGATATGCCTTACGGTTTCTATGGCTTCGTTGATCCCGGCGTAGGAGATTATAACGGACAGCAACAGTCCCATTTTGTCACTAAAAACACAACTAGGTTATTTTTACTTAAAATGGAATGGACAAGGGCTGGTTCGGAGGGTTGCAAGGAGCAGGGTGCAGCGGTGTAACGCTGTGACAAGATTTGAACAACTGAAATAAAAGTGCAATAGTTGCCAATGTTTTGTGTCCACATTTAGAATTGACTTTGGCGATGCGGCCAGACATCATTATGTTTATGTCTCATTTGATCGTGTCCAAGGTTGCGGCCGCGGATAGTTTATGGTTAAAGACAATAAACGTGATTTATTCTCTGATTGATTTCCGTTGTTTACAGCCCTGAGTCGAGGTAGGTTCAACTTCTGAAGTAATTTACAACGTCGTTGGTTCAATCTAGTCGAAACAACTAGTTAAATCCTCCAACCATGTCTTATTTACGTGAGTGATCGAATGCTTTAATAATAGACGTAGGTCGCTAGTGATTTACAGTTTATTTTGCCTCAGCAAGGTGATGTAAAAGTGATTACTTACAAATTGTTACGTTTAAAGACAGTTTTAACTAGAAAATAACTAAGTTTGAGAACAATGGATTTCCCTTTTAGTATAACTACTAGGACTATCACACAAGGTAGTTTTACTTGTCCTCAGCGTTATTAATTCAATCTTATCTTTTTCTCAATTTTTATTTATTTGATATAGCAGTTTTGCGCTATAGAGTCAGGCAGTGAAATTACTATGTAGTTACTGCGGTTTTAATCTATGTATCTCTAACATATAAGAATACTGTAAAAACACATTATTATGTGTGTAGCGATAATGCTAGTCATCAAGGTTTATCCAGAGCAACGTATAGATGATGATAAAACCGTCAATGACGTTATAATACTCTTTACCATTCGTATATTACGATTTTCGTAAGTCATACAGCAATATAAATAGTGCCCTTAATTAATAGCGGATTTTCGCAAAGAAACTTGACATTGAATCCGTGTGCTGCTAAGCTGAAAATAGTATTTTAGGCGATCATACCCGTGAGTCATCGACCCCATCCAGACGAGAAAAGCTCTAGCTCTTCAGTACTATAAAACTGTTAAATAACCTATTTAGAAAATGCGCTCGATGATTTATGTTACAATTATAGTAATATATGTAATGTTCGTGGTTACTGTAGTCACACAACGTTTTCACATTGAATAGTTATTAAAGTTTACACGTAAATACTCATTGTTTATATCTCCTTTTTTTTGAGATTCATTAGTACCTTGTAAAGACTTAATTAGATAAAAAAATGAGATTAAAACTCCATTAAAAATAAAATAATTGTATTTAGATTACGGCACTCGGAAAAATCGTTGATGTGGTAAAGTATTATTTCAGCTTCTTTTATCACTCAGTCTTTATTTAACCATATTCAAAATGACACGGTCAATCCTGGCCTAAAGATATACAATTTTTTTTGTTTAAAATTTGTATTACCTAACTATGTTTAAATCAAAAGCACGACAATCTATGTTTGATAAAAATAACAATTACAGTTTTTGAATCGTCGTCCCTTATTTTTTGTCTGAATCAAAATACTTCAATGAATGATATCATTGATATCTTAGAAATTCCTAAAGAGTCATTTTAGAGGATTCCAGAAACATACACGTCATACCAACGTCACTAAGTCATCGACATTATTGGCTACGATCATTTTACAAGCATTTCGTTGGATAACGCAATCAAGTGAGTTCACTGCTAGTTTACATTTTAATAAATAGTCGTCTGATTAAATATAGCATCTATGACGTCGCGTTTATTATTACAAGCGTATCATCGGAGTTTATATTTTTTAAAGAATAATTGATACTACGTTGCCGGTTTCAAGTATCAAATTTTACGGTACTCAGTTCTAATCCGATTTGTTAATTATTTTCCCGTATGGATGCTTCCATCGCGTACTCCAAATTAATGAGGAAATGATAGATGTGACTACAATTACACACACATTTAATTCTTCGTACAAACCATAAACCTTCAAAACTCTTAAATCAAAGAACCGTTCTTAACCAAGCCTCTTTCAAAGAGTATAAATCACCTCAATACATACAATCACCTCCCCCTCCAAGCCAAATTGCATACTTCTGCAAGCAATTCTCCTTTAATTTCCCATGTTTACTTTTCCCTTTCTTTTTTTCAGGTTGGCAACACACTCGTAGCTCGAGTGTGTTGCCAACACACTCAAACCGCTGTTCACAACCGCTTACCACCATGTAACCGCTTGCCCATGTGAATCGTCTACTCATTTGCCGCATATCCATGAAAAAAATAATTATGCACAGACATGAGACAGCCATCTATCCCAATATTAAGTATCGAGCCTATAACATGAGTACTAATAAATAGATAACCATACTAATAACATACCCAGATTAATACAAACTGACATGGCCGTGTCCACAAATGTTTATACTACACGGGGATCGAACCCGGAACCTTTAGAGTATTAGCCGACTACACTGCAACCAAACAACAATCTCTTAGAATCCCAAACCACCCTAATAGTACCATAGTTGTCCAATACCATAAATAATTCCAAAGGCAAGGTCGAGTGAAAGTGCCGAGTACGGCTGGGCAGAGCGCGCGAGGAAACCCGACACCTGTGACGTCATCTGTGCCGTGCGCACTGGACGGCCGCATGCTGTATGGAACCATTGACTTATCACTCGAGTGGCGAATGTGTATGCCAGTTTGGGAATATACATTTTACTGGAGCGTTGGCGCATTGGTGTGGCCTGTTGTCTTTCGATATAGAATGAGCACGTTTAAATCTCGCCACGTACCAATGTCTTTTAGAATTTTCGAAATTATATTGACGTTTATCTGAAGACTTTGCGATGAAGGAAAACATACAATATAAGGACTTAAGCCTATACACCCTTCACGAGGAGGCTCGTGGCCCCTCGGTGGAGATGTTTAATGAGCTGATGATGATGATAATTTTTATTTAATCGTATAACAGACTAGAATTTAGGCGATACACATATTATCAGTAAGTGAGCTCTTATAAGTCACCATTTACTTCCCCTAACAGCTTTTGGGCTTCTACGGTTTGACTATGTTTTTGCTATCGATACGCTTAGAAGAAAACCTTCCCTAACCAGTTAGCTGTCTCAGGAGATAGATTGTAGATTTGAATGTTTCATAGTTTGGGCTTCTTCGTCAAAATATAAATATTCACCAACATTTACATAGCGTGATCTAGCACCACAATTATATGTTTTTTTTAAATAGTATATAATAGTATTATACTATTTACCAAAAAAAATGTATATAGTATATAATAATATTATACATAAAACATCCAGACCAATGCAAACAGACATGTCGTATGGATAAAATATAGTGGAAGCAGAAAGTGATTGCAGATCACTTCTAATTGTGTTGGAATTAGGATAATCAATGTCTATTTTTGTTTTAGGTCTGTTTCAACGGTAGGTACATTATATACAAAATTTAAGTATGTAGCATTTATGCTACATAGTGTACTTTTAATATTGGCAAATTTTCAGTGAGAAAATAATTGAATAGGCAAAACCATTTTCTTCATTTATTTAAAATTCAGGAACGAAACGCAATGAATATTCCTGAATATTAAAATAGTGGAGCACAATAGGTAATTGATTTATGAATATTAATCAATTTGGATTCAGAAGCTTTGTAAAATAAAAGAGTGGGTTCGAAACTACCGCAATATTTAAAACATCAATTAAAATTACTTATTCTAACAGAATTCATGATATGCACAAGCTGAATAGCAAGAAGATAAAGGTATTTACGCTAATATCGTAACCAACTGAAAATGCGAAAATGAAAATGATCTTTGAACTTCCGAAGGCAAAATAACCTATCCATTGATCCAGTATTGTTTACAAAACCCTTTCAACGCCTTCATAACAGCTGTGCGAACTGTGAAAGAGAGGGCATTCATCCAAAAATCCATGCTGATGACGTTCAACTTACGAAAAGCATAAGTTACGTGAATACGTCACATTACGATAAGCACTCGCCTAAACTTAGCGTTTATTTTATGAATGAACGCGTTATTTTCGCATGATGCGGATCTGTTTTTTCAACGCGTTGGCGTAGAACAAACACGACGTGATGTTGGTAGTATGTATAGCGATGGGTGCGGTCGTAATTTACTCTTATTTACGTATCCAACTCGGACTTGTACTTTGAAATGTGCGTGGCGCACTCTGTCGTGTGAATCTAGATTTTTATGACATTGTTTTGCGAGGCTGTTTGATATTTAATCCACTATATTTTTTTTATTCACCGCGGTATTACCTACAATCGCTAAAGCGCGTAGCTCACGCAACGAGCGGCTGCTTTAATTTTCGAAAAGGTCGCTGGCGGAGGTTGGATGAGCAGGGGGCCAGGATATCTGGCGAAGAATGGGGGACGCGAAGGTATGTTGAAAGACATAGAGTTCGGGACCGTAAAAGTTAAAAAAGTGGTATGAAGTTGACAATAATTTTGCATGCATACTTATAGGTATTTATTTAAACATTTTAATATAAATAAATATCCACTGACATTAATACAACGCCATGTTTTTTTAAGCTTTTATTACGGATACTTAACAACTGATTAACATACTTATATTTTTTTTTTGTAAAATATATTTATTACACACTTAAAACATCCAGACCAATATAAACAGACATGTTCATGCATACACGTTTGTACTGAACGGGGACCGAACCCGGAACCCTTGGTGTATTAGCTGACGCAACGTTTCAACCACTACACCAAATGGGCCATCATATGATATGTTCTTAAGTGGCTTATTCATTTATAAGTATTAAATACTGTTACATGGTTGATTCCAAAGTAATTAGATAAGTTTAAGTTTAACATTTACGATAACGTTAATCATAGTCAAAAAGCATTTTCATCTTTACTCATTTTTTTATGAAACAAATCTACAATAAAACATAACAAGAAACATAATAGGTAGGATGCGTCATATTTTTTAAATTCACAACATTATTCAAACGACAATTTACAATTTCCACTCGTGAATTGTTTTCCTACCGGTCTGCATACTTATAAAGCTGAAACATTTTCATCCAAATCACTGGCTTCGCGCCAAATTTTTATAAAAATCTGCTAAAAGTTTAACCGTTCGATGTTGTTAACAGCTGTCTTGTGTCAAAAGGGCCTAATTAGCGATCAGCTGATTGACATGGCTGGAATAGTGTTATGTACCGAATGGGCTGGAAATGTGTGACTCTTTCATGTATTACCATGGTATTACAAGAAATGGTGTAATGACCGAGACGTCGGCTACTACATCAAGGGTACCAGGTTCTATCCCTGGACATTACAAACATTTGTGTACTTAAACATGTCCATTTGTAATGGTCTGGGTGTTTCTATATATAATATAAATATATATTAACAAAAAATAAAAAGTATGTTTATCAGTTATTTACTACCCTGATACAAGCTCTCGCTTAATATAGGGTAAGACAGTGCTGTGTAAATGTCAGTGGATATGTATTATCCATGTAAGAAAGCGATCGCAACGACCAATGAATAAAATACTGTAGATATTTATTACTTTTAAAATAACGCTTCCGACGGTCTAGAGAGTATCAGCCGCGAAGAAAAACCCATTATGGATAGGCATAAACGTCTTCGAATTTGAGCTGAAAGTCATATATACTCGCGTGCAAGTAAATCGACTCAAGCCTCAAGTGCGCATAAAAAGTGATATAACTAAAAACTGACTTATTTTACCTCTATATAATGTTTTACATAATTAAAGCCTAGTAATTAGGCTTTCAAATGGTAGCATAATATCAGTAATTTAAATAAACACTTGTACTTGGAATGCAACTGAACGCAACCTCCCGTAAACTGCTCTGCGCTCTATTCACAACTTGCGCGACACAACCCCCTATAAAACCCCCTGTAATCGTTTTTTTCTTATCAGTCGCTCATTAGACGTTGACCTGAACACATCTCTGCAAATTAAAGCCGTCATTTGAAGAAAATTATGGATACAACACCTGAAGAAGCCGCTCAAGTCGTTGCCCTGTTGCAAGAAGGGTTGAACCAGCGAGAAGTCGCTCGTCGTTTGAATATGAGTCAGTCCGCTGTCTCGAGAGTATACAGAAGGTTTCAAGAGACTGGTGCCTTCACTCGGAGGCCTAATACCAGCCGACGCCGGTGCACCTCGGAGCGTGACGACCGGTTTTTGGTCTCGACTCTCTCCGAAATCGACACCTTACCGGCGTAGATGTGCAGCAGGAGCTACGTCAAGTTCGCGGGGTGACTGTCAGTCAGTGGACAGTTAGAAGAAGGTTGAAAGAAGCTAACCTTACTCCGAAAAGACCGCTACAGGCCGAAGTTGACCACAGCTCATCGTCAAGCACGCCTTCACTTTGCTCGAGAACATTTGGATTGGAGCATAGAGCAATGGCTGTTCACAGATGAGACGAGGATGTGTCTCCATGGCAGCGACAGGAGAGGTCGGATATACCGTCGTCCCGGTGAACGGTTTTCACAGTGCTGCTTTGTGGAAACCGTTGCATATGGTGGCGGATCTTGCATGATGTGGGCTGGAATTTCCTTAGAAGACAAAACGGACCTTGTTTTCGTTCCTGGGGGAGGCCGGGGAGGAGGTCTGACCAGTGATCGTTACATTGAAAATGTTCTACTGGATCAAGTTGTCCCTTATCAAGGCTTTATTTGGGAAAATTTCATCTTGATGCATGACAATGCCCGATGTCACACTGCTCGGGCCACACGTGATTTCCTGAACGAAGTTGGAATTCACACTATGCATTGCCCAGCGCTCAGCCCCGATTTAAATCCCATTGAGCACATATGGGACGAGCTCAAAAGGAAAGTTAGAGCGAGGAATCCAGCTCCGACAAACATCAATGAGCTCAAGACTGCGTTGGTAGAAGAGTGGGGTCGAATACCACAATCATCCATTAAAAAGTTGATAAGGTCGATGAAGAATCGCATGAGAGCAGTGATCAGAGCTAGAGGAGGGAATACCAAATATTGACACGAATAATTTTTTTATCTTACGCACATTTTGTTTCATTTAAACACAATAACCCCATACTGTGAAATTGTATGAATTTTCAACATTTTTTACATTATCATTAGCATTAACCTTTTTTACTAAACTACTGAATCGATTTTCATGCAACTCACACCATTTTAAAGTTCAATTACTAGGCTTTAATTATGTAAAACATTATATAGAGGTATAATAAGGCATTTTTTAGTTATATCACTTGTTATGCGTACTTGAGGCTTGAGTCGATTTACTTGCACGCGAGTGTATATGCGTTTGTCCGGTGAAGTTGAGAAATCCATCCGCGGTTAACAATGAAAAATCATTCCGAAAAAAAAGTTGGAAGTAGGCTGGCCAGGAAATCCAGGATCGTCTCGGAATTTTCATCACACACATCTTGTATCGCGTCCAGTAATAACACTTTTTGTCCCATATTATGTATAAAATAAAACAAGATACAATATTAAGCAATTCAAAAATAAATACCGCTCGATCGCGTAGCAGCTAGTGTAGTTAGCGATCACTATTTATTTATTTAATGCAATACAATATTTGGAATAAGATTCAACATAGTCCTGGCTACCAAGATAGTAAAAATAACCGTATTTCAGGAGCCAGAACTCTCGCCTTAGTCAACAAAGGATGGGTGACCAAAAAGCCCCTCTGCCTTTTTAATTATTACTTTTAATATGATTATCTTTCACCTATAGGAATTTAAAAAGTAGCGTTTCAGTCATTTCAAAAATAAATAAAACCAAGTCCCTATCTAGCACAGAATGAGCGAGACCTATGTCCAGCGGTGGACTTGAAGAGAACAAGTCATCAGTTATAATTTTTTATTGACTTATACTTTATCTTATATTGATTCGGGTTCACAATAATTCATTTTGTTCTGTGATCATTTCTCATACACACTAGCGCCATCTTTCGGTGAGTAGCGAAATATAAACTGTATATTGTACACACGATTGAAATTTATATTAAAGGAAAACTTTAATTGGTACTTATTATGCGCTTAATCATATATATTTTTTGTCGATTCTTAATAGGTGCCCAATACAATATAACATTTATTGCGATATTTTAAAAGCTGAGTGGGGATAAATATACACACAAAGAAAATAACGTCGTTTCTTTTTAAGAGGACTATTGACTAGTAAAAAAATAAATGGAAACAAGAAGATACTAGAATATACATTTTATGACTATGAATATTTCGTAAGTTAAAAAAACTTAAATATTACGGAAATTATATACTGAAATCGCATAGTAAAAGTGACTTTGTGAAAATCGCTAGGTGATTTACGGCCCAATCTCTCCATGTCCCGCGTGAGACGCTATAGGCTGTGCTATACTTTAGAATATGTTAAATAATAGAAGTTACATATAAGCAGAAAAGAACAAATATACATTTAACTGCTTACTATAATATGATCGAGTACTTGTATTTGCGGTGAAGACGTCTATCTATATAAAAACCTATATGTCAAACCAACTAGTTCAAATAATTAACTAATGTATAGATTAATCTAGCCTTGGCCGGTATCTAATGAGTTAATGCTGGTTTGACCATTAAAAAGTTGTAACTAGCAAACATCATTCAACGAAACTGTTTTACATTCAAGAAATTTAATATCCCTTTGAGAAGACGATTTGCACCATTTCAAACGGTCTTAATAGGCTTAAGTATATTTAAATCAATAGGCATAAGTATATTTAAATCAATAGGCATAAGCATTTACTTAGCATTTGGGGCACATGAAAAACTTTTTCAGATTCGTTTTAAAATGTCGATACATTTTTTTGAAACCGATGTTTTCTATTTAAAGTGATAATTATTAATGCAAAAGATTGTACCTTATTAATGATTTCGTTTTTTTTTATATTGAATTATCGCAATTGTACCTTTATATGAAAGTCGAGTACAACTTGCAAAAGGTCACTAGTGGAGGCTGGATAAGAGAAAGCAGAGCACGGGATATGCGGCAGGTTCAGAGAGAAGATAAACTAT